>JACXGI010004609.1:16855-46734 GCA_016801175.1 Esox masquinongy | reverse complement strand
AACACTGCATAATAATACAGTAACAAGTTGATTAAATATTTATATTGGATCCATCCAAACAGAAGCTTCAGTATGTTTCAACACCAAAGGAAAGTGTTGTTATTTAACTTGTGGAAGTCTATAGCTGTGTTTATACATAGTTCTAATAGGTGTTGTTCATCCTAATGTTCTGATCTTGTCTGTTTACACTTTCGAGTTCTGCCTTAAATTTGGTTTTGCTTTCACCTTAAAAAAACGAGTCTTGCAAAACATGGACACAATCGGAACGCGAAAACGAGCAGAACAGACAGGTGACCTCCAGGTATCAACAGGGCTTATAAGTGACAGAAATAAATTACAAATGCCAAAGTTTAACTAGGTAGGTTACCTTGGTTTACCTTCACTTTCTATCCAGCTATCCGCCAAGATAATTCAGGGCTATATAAATCTGCCTTAAGGTGCTATCTGAGTTATCGGAAGCTTCTAACCAATGGGAAATTTCACTTAAGATAGCAAGTACACTTAATTCGTTTTGGGGAGGAACTAGTACTACTGTTTAGGTACTCTCTGTGGTACCTGTACCGTCTTAAAAACTACTAATGGAAGAGTAAAAAATGTATCCGTTCAAAAAACGACTTAAAGATGCACTTAGGGATTTTTAGCCACTGGCTGATTTAAAAAAAAAATGCTATTCACAAAAGTCCCTGAGTGCATCTTTAAAATGCTATTTAAAAAGCTAACCCTAACCCTTGAACTACTAGTTACCTTTTAGACTTCTATACAAACAAATTCAACTTCGGTGTGGAGAGTTAAACATGTCAAAATGGGTGAAATGAACTGAATAAAATAAGTACGAGGAACAATTAACAGACCTGTTCTTGCCGCATTTCATTTGTATTAATTTAGCCCGTAATTCCGCTGTTAAAACATTATAGTTAATGAACTGTCCACAATGTCCAGAAGGCAACCAATCCAAATAATCAAGTTAACTAATCCATTAACATATTGACAAACCAAATCTCGCTGTCAAACTTCCATGCATACTGTAGGTCTGGTGTCTCCGTCACAGACCATATTTAGCCTAAAATGTCAGTCACCAAAGTGATAAATTACTTTAGTACATGCTTTCAAGTTGCTATAGCAATGCGAGTAACCGCAGAAATAATATTCAAGCAAAAAGCACCGTCGTTTTACCGTTGTATAAATACAGCGGAATGTTCGATCTGGATCATTCAGCTGAGGTCATCGGTTCGACTCGAATGTCGAGGATCCTTTTTAACTCCTTTCTGCCCTTGATCCTATACATAACTAGGCCAATCTCCTGTCAAATCTAAATTAATTGAAATAGGAGGGATTTGATAAAGTACATGCCACGGTCATTTCATTATTTACCGTGTAACATGAATTGCGTAATTCAAGTCACATGACACGGATTATTGACCTCAAAACTATTTGGAAATCGCAAATCCATATCCAACCCCTATGCCTTCCTTACACACTTGCTTAAAGTGATCTTCGTGGTGACGTGTTACTGACAATATTCTGAGGGTCAATGAATCTCAAACCGACCCCATACACTACACACTTGCTTGGAGTGCCCTCCGTGGTCACGTGTTGCTAACCATACTCTGAGGGGGATTTCCATAGTTGCTATAAGGGTACCTATCAACTTTCGGACACAGACTTAATTTGAACGGTCCACTGTAAGTTAATAAAACATGATGTTGTAATTTACGCATCTCTCCTATCGTTGAAGAAGAAAATAACATCATGGACAACTGAACATTTAATTTAGGGTATATTTGGTTTTGTATGTATTACGTCTCGAAATCAGAAGTAAACAAATGCACATGTAATTTCATTGGGCACGCCTACACACTCTTTTAAGCGAAATTGCACTAGCTCAAAAAAAAACAGTGCCTTGTGGAATTCCATCCACTCATACACCGGCCTCAACCGGCCACTGGAGCGTGTAATTTGACTAAACACCTACGAAAATTTTCACTCCGTAATCTTTGGGACACTTGGGCGAAGGGTAGAGGCGCGCTTCAACGCGCATATGTAAGGCGAAGGGTGGAGTGGGGTGGAAACAAAGCTTTACTTACAAACCTTCTGCAAAATGTATGACAATTTTTGAGATACTTATTTCTAACAAATCATAGGGACCTATCAAACATTTACAAACTCTCACAACTAGATAAAATGCCTTAAAGTGCAATCACAGAAATAAGATATGTGACCTGTTGCCATGACAAAAGCGCAGCCACTGCAGCATAACAATGGTCAACCTAACCATTACTCATCCATTTATTTTCCATTGTCATACTCATATCTATTTGCACATGACTACACATTTTACTTGGCCCAGGCTAATGTTAACTTAACATTTTTTTGTTTTAATTTTACTTGTAATTTCTTTTTCATTTTCCACTTGCTTTGGTAATGTAAAACTGTTTCCCATGCCAATAAAGTCATTTAAATGTAAAATGTAATCTTAAAAAAAGTGGGATGTCTTGGTTTCATACCATATTCGTTACATTAGCTTCTTGAGTCGATGTAACTGAACCGAACTGACAGGTAGAACTAACGCATGCGCAAACGTGCAAAGCTGTGGTGACGCTTTCGTTGTGATGACAGGAAAAGACATGGATATTCATATTTATGTGAATTCAAAATAATATTTTATTCAATTAATATGTTCGTGTATTTAATGCAATGTATTTCTTACTAGGTTTTATATGTAATGCAAATGCCCTCCTCAATATTCATAAAAGCGATACCCCATGTCGGACGGTATCTTTAATGGTAACATATGCACATTTAGCAAGGGAGGGTGGCTTTTGAATAGAACAGCTTTTACACTTGTGTTGTAGCTGCTAGTGGGGAAGGGTGGCAATTTGACGGAACTGTTTCCTAGTGCCACTGTATTTTGGGAGGACGCGTAGCACCGCGCTGGGACTGGTTCTTTGCAGCCATTTTCTGTCCAACCAACGGCCGTTTTGAGAAGGTAACCAACCAGGGCTTCATTGCAGGTTTGTGCCTGGCTCCGGCCAATGATTGCTAACCAGTTTCTCGTTAGCTCGAATGGAAATGTCCGTCTCTGACAGATTTTTATTTGTTGAGTGAAGTTTGAGAGCAGGAAGTATCTACTGTAGTAGAAAGATTGTTAATTAGCTTCACGTCAAGCCATGACCGCCTGCTTCTGTTTTCGAGACAAAGAACAGGCCGAAATTCATACACCCAAGACGACATTGTCCTTGTGAAATCTAGCATTCGGACAACCAATCTGGCTGAAATGCAGGACGGCAAACGTTATGTATCCAGAATAACTTCACTGCGGACATTGCCTGTAATAAGTAATAGTCGCAGAAGAAACATTTACGTTTTACTGTAGTCAATGACTACCTCGCTAGCTATGAAGCTAGCATATGCTTCGACATTTGCCCAAATTGTATTTTATGCAATTCACATTTGCTATTCAGTGAACATTACATTAACAGTTTACGTGGATAGTTAGCTAACTACTGTACTCTATTAACGTTAGCTAGTTTCTCATTCTGCAAGCAAGCAATCATTTTGACACAACTGGCTAATGTAATTTGGTATATATACTGCTAGCTACAGTAAGTAGCTAGCTAGAGTACAGTATAGTACTTTTAATAAACAGCGACTTCGCCAAATTACAAAATAGCAAGTACCTCCCAGAAATTTGAGTCAAACCATTATGTCTTCGGTTCCAGATGGAGGGAGACAGTTCTACCACCGACGCTTCCCAGTTAGGCATCACTGGAGAATACATGTCAGGAGGCTATGTTCTCCAGTCTCCTGATGGTAAGGCTGGGAAATAGATGCTCTTTATGTGGAACCAGGTGTGCATGTCAAAATCACCTGTTAGGGTCATCAAATTATCTACATCTCAATTCCACATAAAAAGCCTGTGCCTAATGCATACAGTCAAAGATCCATGCTTCCCACTTAATGTCTGTGTGATAAAGATGATGGAGAGGAGAGTCTGAACGACCATGAGGAAGGTGGCATGAAGGAGAACTTCCGGGAGCAGGACATCTACCTCCCCATTGCTAACGTGGCGCGCATCATGAAAAACGGTATCCCACCGACCGGGAAGGTAACCGGGTGTGTGTGTGTGTGACGTTGATCTTTATTGCTGTGCAGCGTAGAAAATTGATTTCTAACAGAAACCCAAAATCAGAAAATATACTTTCAGATCCCTCCTTGTTGTTTTTTCTCCCCTCTTGGTGCCAAGTGAATAGCACCCTGAAATCTTCTCGTCATCCTCATCCTCTGTGTCTGTTTGTCTCACAGATAGCAAAAGACGCGAAAGAGTGCGTGCAGGAGTGTGTGAGCGAGTTCATCAGCTTCATCACGTCCGAGGCCAGCGAACGCTGCCACCAGGAGAAGAGGAAGACCATCAACGGAGAGGACATCCTGTTTGCCATGTCAACCTTGGGCTTTGACATGTATGTGGAGCCCCTCAAACTCTACTTGCAGAAGTTCAGAGAGGTATAACTGCACTCCTTTCCTGCTCTGAGGTTCTTTCACATAACATCACAAGGGTCCGTGAACAGACAACTAATTTCACATTACACGCTATTGAATCTCTCACTGTTTTGTTTCCAAGGCAATGAAGGGGGAGAAGGGAATCCCAGGTGTGTCGGTGGGAGAAGGCTTAGGGGAGGAGCTCACAGAGGACAACTTCAGTGAGTGGACAGCCATGTCATGTGCTGCTTTATTTTGTTCTGGTTTGGGCGGGGGCATTAAGCAAACCAAAACCAGAGTGGGCCGTCTCAGTTCCTGTACTGTCTCTGCTGTGTTCTGGGTAGTTTTGTAACTTCTGCTTCCCTCATTCAGCAAATCAACTGCCAGCTGGAATCATAACCGCAGACGGCCAACAGCAAAACGTCATGGTGTACACCACCTCCTATCAACAGGTGAGTCACATCATAGTCATTTCAAGAAAACATAACCATTAGTAGAATGGGTGCACACCAAACCAGAGAGCCCCTAAGCACTCCCCTCACCACATCCGCTAGGGAATTCCCTCCCAAATCGGTTGCCATCAATTAGTTATCAAACTCTGGTCACCACCCTCCCTTGCTTCGTCAAGTGCACTTGAAAGTACCGTCGGATGTGACCATGTAAAATGCCATTCAAGGGTGTAGGGTCTGTGTATGTTGCTTCTGGAGTCCAGCCTGTTTTTGTGTCCGTGTCCTTATCCTCTGTCCACTCCTGTAGATTCCCGGTGTGCAGCAGATCCAGTTCTCCTGATGAGGAGCTGCTCTCCTGCTCTGACCAGGGCGGCCATCGACTGCACAGACAGAGGCCTGGTGATCGTAGGTCCACCGTATGCTGACCGTATGAGCCCACCACCCAAAGGTCATCGTCAGATGGACAGGAGGCCTTGTGTTATGGGTGGGGTGTGGGGGGGCCGGGCTGGTTGACTCCAGCCTGTCATGTAAATGTAGTGTGTAGTCATGATGTACCACAAGGTTTGGAGTGCATCTTACAACCAGTTTGTGTAACATAGGCTTTATTTGTATGGTTATTTGGACCACTTAGTTCGTGGTCAGTTTTCTTTTGTTCTGTGTCGTGAGGCAGGTTTTGGAGGGAAGTCACGTGGGCTGGGGCCCTCATTTCTTTTAATCACGAGGACAGATGCCCTCAATTTCATAATGAATCATGCAGCTCTTTTTCTAAGTTAAGTAATACTATGTGCTTTAAAGTGATGTAAATCCTTTGAATAAAAATAATGACCCAATACCTTGTGGTTGTAATCCAGACTTTTTCCTACACTGAATAATTACACCTGTGTCTCCGACGCAAATCTGGCAGGTCTCAACTAAATGAAAATTGTTGTGTAAAGACAGTGTTTTATGTGAAAAAGCACAATCATACAATGCTAAATGTTTCATTTGATTGAATCATTATTTAATGGTAATATTTATGGAGTTAGTTTCATACACTGCTGAATCTTATTTGATGGAAACATCTTGAGTGGAACAGTATAAAGGGCATAATAATATTGCCATTGTTTGAGAGGATCAAAACAACTGCAGGGGAGTGATCTACCATTCTTCATGACCATAGCAGTCTGGGAGCCATGCAATAGGTCACAAAATTCCCAGATAAGGGATGCTGGTCTATAGTCCTAAGGGAAGAAAGTACTTGTACCTTAGCCTCACTTTCACATATAATCTCTGTGTATTCCCTGGCCATAAGTCACTCTGATCATCACTCCTGTCAGATACAAAGTTGTAAAGTACTATTTACTGACGAGTACATTTACAACTGTTTAATAATCATAATCTGTTGTCATACACATGGAGGAATATTTCACTATAATATGATGACTAAGCTGATTGCTGTTTGTCATAACCAGCCTCTGTCACTTTGTCAGACAAATAAACAATGTAGTCACGTTGTAAGACAAGAAAAGCTCTTAACGCTATTGACAAGGAATGTTTGCACAGTATATCTGGAAGGCATTTTTATCAATTCAAATCCTGCATTTAGAATCATGCAGTAAAAGTATGAAATACCTGAGTCATTTTAATACAAATATACTAGTCATCCAGTGGGTGTGGTTTCAGTCCGAACCTCTCTCGGTATTGGTCCATGCATGGTCGAGCTACCTCCCACACCTAGAGATGGCCATGTGAGAAACAATTTTATTGGACTCTGATATTCAATTTGATGTCATTTAACAAGGCTTAAAATGTAACTGACAGTTTTTCAACTACTTTGCAGATATGACAAATCACAAAGGTTATAAATTGGTCATATATAGGTTATAACAGCCTTTTTCTAAAAAATGTTGTGCCAGGAACTGTCAAATTACAGCTTTAATTACATCCACTACCCTAAGAACACACTGAGTCAAAACATGGCACAACAAACAATTTCATTCTGTATTTTAGGACACATGGGTGTGAATGAATTAGAATGATTTAGTTCCATGGTTTGTAGTGACTGCCATACATTATAATGGTATTGAAAAGTTAATGAAAACGTCAGTGAAATAGAAAGCATTCTGTATGTGCCAAACAATAGTTAGCGGACATCAGTGAATATTTGCTTGACTACGGTTCTATGAAGGTAGCGTTAATGCAATCAGTGGGACAATTTCCATAGACATAGGCCATGGACTGGCAGCCATTTCTCTATAGACAATGAGTTCAATGAATGAGTAACATAATTCATCAATTCTTGGTAGTCAAATCAATCATTTTCAAGCTGTAAATTAAAGACTGGTACATTGTTTACGGTCACCAGCCACTATGCACAATTCAGTTTAAATTATTCAATATTTTGGACAGATAAGGCTGGTAATGTCAACATAATTAAACTAGCTAAGGCACTGATGATTATAGCATTAACGTGCAATTTATGTGGATAGCTGATCTGTTTTTGGAGCTATTTCAGCTATTTATTCAGCCCAAAACACAAACCTAACATAGCAAGTGGGATAATGTCATTTGAGAAGGCAATTTGTTGTTCATCCAAAATTGTTTTAGTAGCAATAACTAGATATAAAATAGCGTCTATAATGAGAGATTTGGAGAGTACATGCCAGATTATCTGTAAACAGTAGTGCGTGACAATCCCATGAGGTCTGTGGTTTCTGAGATGCTTGAACCTCCACGTTGTTAGACTGCAACTTTCAGACCACTTCCCCATTCTAACATTGGGTCAAACAACAACGAAACCTCTTGATGATGTCTGTATGCTTTATATATTGACTTGCAGCCATATGATTCACTGTTTAACTATTTGTGTTGTGTTAACAAGCAGGTTGCCTTAATAAAGTAGCCAGGGAATGTTGTTTGCTGGCTTGCAAGAAATGTGAATCACTTTATTAGCTATGCTAGCTGTTGTATCCTGAACTAATCAAACAGTTAATATATCTACCTTTTGGTCAATTAAATGCATTGGCAATGATCATCAAATGGGCACAGCGGTCTGACAGGCCGTCTTGACTTAGACTGGGTTGGGACAGAAGCTTGCATTGCACTGCACAAGCTGCAGAAGTGGGAGTGCAATTTCATCTCACCCTGGCTAGTTGATTTTCTTGTGATGTTGATCTGCACAATTAAGGCAGAGATAGCCTGCCTCTTCATGGTTGTTTGATAGGAACTGATATGTTCCCCAATGATTTACATATTTGCAGTAAAACATTCAGGGGAATGTGGTGATTTTACTGAATGCTTTCTTAACTTGATCCATTTACAACTGTAAATGTTTCAGAGTGAATGAAAGGGCCCTTATGGGAAATGTCTTATTTGCAAGTAGCCCTCAAATAGCTCTGATGCACAGGCTTGTGTTTAGTTTATATTTACTTCAATGTATATCATTTGTCAAAACATGCATTCACATTCCAACCTTGTATTGAATTTTGAAATATGAACATTTGAAAATGACATAATCTGTGTGAGTGTTATTGTAGCTGAGCATATTTCAATAAGTTTGTAATGCTTTTAAAATGCTGGCAGTTTCACTTTAATAAGTACTGATGTTATAAATGTAGCACTGATGAAGGATAAATATAATACTGAGAAGAGGTTTGTTTCTTGCCTTTCCCTCCCTGAGAAGCATGTGAGCAGCCTCAATGTCTGGGCTCATTTGACGGTCACAATCCCAAGGCCTGACCACGGAACGTACCAGCTCATGGACCTACAAATTCAAATTTCAATTAATTTATTGGCAGGAAAACAGTTTTGTAATTATTGCCAAAGGATCAATATATATATGATACTTACTGTTTTAAAATGAAACAATATGTATTAGTGAGATAATCAGAAAAAAAATGTCATAGTAGAAATAAGAACAATAGAATGATAGCTGTGAGTACCAATGAAATTAAACACATTTGATTGAATAATTGGGAAATATAACAATAATACCTTCTCCAGAGGGGCAGTGGACTTGAGGGGGCGGAGGAACTCTAGAGCTTGACAAGCAGCGAGGAGCTCGATGGCCAAAACTAAAATGCATAGTCAGCCGCAATCATTCCTCATCGTCTCAGGGTTAAATATGTAGACGTGCTGTTTAATGGGAGGAGTATCTGGTACATTAAGGTCATGTGACATATGAGTTACCTTGTTCTACATGTTCCACCACCCTCAGGGCCTTCCTGGCTGCCCAGCCCCCCATGGAGACGTGGTCCTCAGTGGCCGCACTGGTGGACAGGGAGTCCACAGAGGACGGGTGACACAAAGTCTTGTTCTCAGACACTGCAGTGGAACATACACAGACACACAGTTTTCTAATTGCACACTCACTCAAAAACACAACACACACGCACACACACACACACACACACACACACACACACACGCGCACGCGCACACACGCACGCACGCACAGACCTACCAAGAGCGGCTGCAGTGCAGTGTGCAATCATAAAGCCAGAGTTGATGCCTCCATTTTCGACCAGAAAGGCAGGCAGCTCACTGAGGGATGGATTAGCCAGCCTTTCGGTCCTCCTCTCACTCATGCTGGCCAACTCATGGACCCCAATGGCCAGGTAGTCGAGAGCCTGGGAGAGAATGGAGGGAAAGGGGCGTCCAGGCACAGAAGGACCAGATGAATGATGACTATGTTGATGAGGATGTTGATAATGATGGGCTCGAGTGAATGTTTAGCTTCACCTTAGCTGGATACTCTCCATGGAAATTTCCCCCCGATATGGTCTCACCTCGCTCCGCAAAAACCAGCTGGAGAAGAGTCAAGGTTTTATAGTGGAGATGAACTTTACTGTGAGCGCACGTCTGTAATGTAAATGGGGGCGGATACAGGGTTGTCAGTGGCACTGTTGATCTCAGTCAAGAGGAGACTCTTAACGAAGGCTATGGTGTCATTAACCACCCCATGCACCTTAAGGAGAGGAGAGAGATCACAAGTCAACACTGGTCCGAGTGAGAACGCACACATACACACTATACCCACGGAGCTATGAATTTAACTTACTCAAAAATGACTGAGACTGATCTGCCCAGAAGCAGAAATTAATGATTGGTTGCCTACATGGAGAAGTCACCAATTGAAGCCTACCTGTGGGATACAGCGGAGGGTGTAGGCATCCTGGACACGGTCACACGATCGATGGCTCTCTATTGGTAAAAAGGAAATCAAAGAATTGAAACAACCTAACAGCCCTACCGCCAAAGGACTCAACATCTTTATTTGGACATTTGTGTTTGTGTTTTGCAGTCCAGACTTAACCAGAAATTTGTGAGGGGAAGACTTCAGAGTCGAGTAGAGAGCGAAGCCTCAGAGCCACCTCTACCTGACCAGGGTGAGGCCTCACTGCATGAATGTCTAGGACAGAATGAATCAGGAATCAATGGAAGGGAACCATTACGGACAGAATGAATCAGTATTCAAATGAAGGGAACCATTAAGGACAGAATGAATCAGTATACAATAAAAGGGAACCATTAAGGACAGAATGAATCAGTATAAAATTAAAGGGAACCATTATGGGCAGAATGAATCAGCATACAATTAAAGGGTACCATTATGGGCAGAATGAATCAGTATACAATGGAAGGGAACCATTAATTTCTTATAGCATTGAAGCTTTAAAATGAACTCAATATATGTTTGTGTGTCTGACCGCTGTGGAAGGCCTTGGTGGTGCCCCTCAGGGCCTCGAGGCTGAGGGCTGCGATAATATCAGCCTGCCTGGCAATACCCACAGCTCTCTCCACCACCTCTGCCCCCATAGATGATATCATCTGGGTCCCGTTGATCAGACTAAGACCCTGCATGAATAAACACTCAGTGGATCATGAATAACAGTAGTAAAAGAGATGTTTCTTTTTACTACAGCTCTAGCACTTTACCTCTTTAGCCTTCAGTACCAAAGGGGTAAGTCCATTACACTCCAGTACCTGGAAAAGAAGAAAATACACAACAAAAGATGAAAACGTAGAGGCCCTGTTTTATACATTTTATCTTAGGCATGTAATCATTCATCAAACATAAGTACACAGTGTTGAGCATTATGGGTTAACCAACTGTTTTGGCATGGCCCCAGCCACTCCTTGGTGACCACATCCTGCCCTCTCCCATCAGGCCCAGGGTGAGGTGGGCCAATGGGGCCAGGTCACCACTAGCCCCCACTGTTCCCTTCTCTGGGACCCACGACAGGCAGGAGGCTGGGGACGAGAGACAGATCAGTTATACGCAAAAAAACATTTAATGGCTAGAACTCCACGGTGCTCACTGGTAGCACGTGAATTAGAACTCCCTTGCTCAGACCTTGAAGTAGTTGTTTTCCTCCTTCCTGGAAGAATTTCTCAAAGGAATTTTTCTAATTTCACCCAACCCCTCCAAACTGATGCGATGCCTGCCACATTGATCTCCCATGTAGCAATTCCGATTTTGCTCAACGACAGAAAGACAGACTTTAAACCTTGCCGGCTTAAGGATTTGATCAAGCAACTGTTTTAGTTACTGATCAGATGCATTAACCGCCCCAGATTTGACAACCTGCAGCCCCAGATTTGTGAAAACTTTCTTTTTTCTTTTTTTTTTTTTTTTTTAGAAGGAAGCAATGTGATACCCTGACATAGACATACACAAGAGATATACAGACACATTCACTGACATACACAAAAGATATACAGACACATTCACTGACATACACAAGAGATATACAGACACATTCACTGACATACACAAGAGATATACAAACACATTCTCTGACACAGGATGAGTGAAAGTGTTGAGTCAAAATTAAACCTAATGTATTTTTTTTTATCCTAGTCTGTATTTACCATTGAAGGCATTGATCATGGCCTGGACAGTTTCCATGGAGATGCCACTGTGCCCTTTGGCCAGGACATTGATCCTCAGAGCCAGCAGCATACGGGTCCTCTCTACACTCAATGGGGAGCCCACACCTAAATGTGCGCGCGCGCGCGCACGCACACACACACACACACACACACACACACACACACACACACACACACAGTTTACACTAATTCACCTCAAACACGCTATATTTACACTAATTCACCTCAGAATCAGTTCAATTCAGGTGCAAGTGTTTTAGAGGTGGAGATATGCTGTATGTCGATGGGAGACATTCTCAACTAAGCATAGCCCCTGCACAAGGATGAGAGAAGAGGGCGACCTTCACAACAAAACCTAACCAGAAGGCATTGTGGGGTTTGTAGGAATTTACCAAAATACCACGGCTCAGTGCGGTATCCATGATCTCTGCAATGTGTTGTGCGTAAGAGCAGGACTGAGTCATGGTATACTGGTCCTATAGCACACCCCCACACACCTTACTGCTTAATTCAAAACAATCCATGGTAACGCACCAGCGCAAGTAGATCGAATCAGATTTTCCTGTAGTTCCCTGAAGACCAGAAAAAAAACACACAAAAACAAAAACACACAGTCAGTAGATAATTCTGAGAGTTACCGAATAACAATCTGATTGTATACCCGGTCACAATGTTGATTCAGTTGAGAAAACACTTGTTCTTCCCAACCACTTAATAAAGAACTGCTTACAGCAGCTTATCCTGTGGTATAATTGTCTGGGCCAATTTCCCAAACCCCGTGTTGACGCCATAGATAACTGTAGGAAAAAAACAGAGAGACATAAACAACCATTCTTGACCAGGTATTGTGATTAAGATAATTGATTCCTCATGAAACCCAAACAACAAAATATGATTTGTTGCATTTTCATGTAATTTCATCAGAAGAATTGTCCTTTGGAAGGATTGCTGACATACAAATGTCAATTACTGTATCTAAAACCACAATATTAGGAAATTACTGAATGTGGAAATAGTTATTGAATTTGGGCCTTACACACTTTCAATCGCCATAACGTCTCAACAGTAGGTGCTAAAAGGCAAGGAGTTCCTGTGATATGCTTTTTAATCAGTAGTATTTTAATTTTATATGAATGTCTTAATATTAGAAAGCTATTCATACAGGAAAAGAAGGACACACATTTTTGATTTAGCACATATAGCACAAGCTATGGCCCATTTTATTAGAGAACATTCTGTAGAGTAGGCTTTTTAACCAATCAGAGGCTTTTTACTAATATCACCTACATTCCTAAAATCATCAGTAGGATCATTTTGAAATTATATATTCTCATTCACAATCTTGATAATACATAGAAAATCTAACTCTGAAAGTGCTGAAGATCCTACTTTGAAACTTGATATACAATGTATTATGTTCAATATTGTTTTTAAATTTAAAGAACTTATGGTAATAATGCAGAGCAAGCAGTAAAGCTTTTCTGCATTACAAATCCTACAGGTGAAACTGAGTTTTTAAAGAGGCTTTGGGAAAAGTCAAAATATCACAAATATGCCAACTTTAATGATGTCTTAATTATGCTTTTAGATACAGATGTCTCTAATCAAAACATACAATCTATTCTCTAAAAACACATTCTATAGAGCAGGGGTATTCACATATTACCCTAAACAGTGGTATTCAAATCGGTCCCTCAAAGAAAGTTCCACTCCATTTTTTTCATCGCTATCGCCCATTCAGGGACCTATTTAGACCTGAGACACCAGGTGGGTGCAATTAATGATGAGGTACAACAGAACTCTAAGTCCCTGATTAGGGGGTTGCAATGGAAAAATGAAGTTGAACAGACTTTGAGGCCAGATTTCAATACCATTGCCCTACACGGTCATACCTCATCATTAATTATACCCACCAGGTGTCCTTGGTCTAAATCAGTCCCTGATTAGGGGGTAGACATGAAGTGGAACTGGCTACGAGGTCCAGAGAAAATCCCCACCCCCCAATTTTTTGGGGGCTTATATTTCATGTAATCCCTGAAACAAGTAAAAACTCACATAAAGTGTATATATACTACTGTCAATAATTATCCCTACCTTGGTTTTCTTTTAAGATGGTTTCTATCACTGCTCTGGCTTCATTGACTTTCTCTTCAGTGTGGTTAGTCAGCTAGGTGTTGAAACACAGGAGTTTAAGTTGGTAAATTTCACTGGCCTTTAATGGAGCAGAATTTTTAAATCATACCTTGATTTTGAACAGGCCTTTCCCCAAACGGACCAGATCAGCAGTCGTTAGACTGTTTCCATCCAGATAGAGGTACTGCAGTGCAACAAGTCACACAGACAACAGACCAGCAGAAAGACAGACAGCAATGTAGACAACTTTTAAACAGGGATACATTGTTGAGTTGAGTAACACAACCTCTTTTCATGACATTTTTTGACTAACATTTACTATTTCCCTGTAAGTCTCCAATACATTTTTCTCTGTACCCTCATTTATTGCCCATTATAAAATATTTCAAGATAATATAAAATCAAAATGCAGACACGCACCTCATTGGGATCTACACTCTGAAATTTCCCAATAGTAATATGTTCCATATTGAGGTTGCTTAACTTGTGTTCGAGGACGTCCATTATGATACAAAATAAAGACTGAAAGAGAGATAAAGGAGAGGGATGCACAGAGACAGACAGTCGGCTACTGTGTGACAATGACGGTGATAATCCTTTATAAAGCCAGTGGAAAAGGATCCGTTCCATTCATTAACTGGTTACCTCACTACAGGTTAGACTCCAGATGGGCGGTTACACTACTGGGGACAAACATTTAAGACCAATTTTGTTGTGTAACAGTTCTGTCTCCCATTAACAACTCACAGTTAATGTATGCATTTCCATCCAGGGTGCACCAGTGCATACTGTAAGTGTATCCGCTGGGTATTTCCTTGTTAGTATATGTCCACACTTGCAATAACAGAAATTGTCAGCTTCACTGTTAAGTTCCTGCAAGGCCTCCCTAAATCTAGGATTTTACCATTAGGCTGCCCAAACCTGTTATTTCATTTATTTTTACCACATAAGACGTTTCAGACGTTTGAGAAAACATGGATCTGTCTGCGTAAATAGTAATAGAAATTACATTTCTCAGTGTGTTTTCCTCCCAATGTTTGGAAAGTTATATTTCGAGTTTTATGGAGTTAAATATTATGTCATTTTGACAGTAAATTCCTGATGAAATGTGGGATGATACAGTTGTCAGTAAGCGACTTGATTAAAAATAGTTTCTGTGAAAACGAGCACAGCTTTGGCCCAAAAAAAGTAGACTGAATAAATATTTCATCTCGCAGATGACCGTAAAAGCCATACATCAGGGCAAAACGTAGCCAGCAGCTAAGACCGGCCCGGCACGTTCGAGTGTGGTAAACCTGATGCCACAAATGCCTTTGACGGCATCCATGGGACGGTATCCAGGCAAACTGGCAGTAGGTTGTAGCAGAGCAGAGTATGTTCAATCAGAGTGATATCGGGATCTAGAGCAAACCACAGAGATACCAGCGAGACCCAGGAAACCTGCGTGAACATGGAAAACTGAATGTGCACCTTTAGTTAATACAATGAGTCATGGGAAGACTCTTCATTTGGATGTCTAGATGAGAAGGTTGCAGATCCCCGGCTCTAAAACTGCATAGACATCACTGAATGTGGATCTCCCGTTCGTCTACAATTGATTTATTCAGTGCACTTTTAATGTCTGACAGGTAAGATTTTGCGATGATTCTACATGCATAATTGATTTGGACTTGGTACCACTGGCAGGCAAATGCTTTAAGCGCGTCAGAGCCTAAACATTAACAGAGGAAGCGCCTTATTGGCCAAGTGGTAGGGGTGGCATCAAGTGGCAAAGGTCCCATCGTGTTTATTTCAACAGTTATTAATCCGTGACCACACATAAGCCTTGTGATTGCGGCGCACAGCCGCCAGTGATGACTGTACTGTATGATCTGTTGTCCAACAAGGCGGCACTGGTGGTCTTCTCTTGTAAGGAGAATCTGCCGTGCTGCCATTGTCTCTACACATACAGTTTGAGATGTTGCTTGTGAACACTCAACTCTCAAGAAACATTTCCCACTACCTGCTGCTGTCCGTTGTAGACCACTCTCTGCTCCTGCCTGACTGACCTGTTGTCCCTAACCAGGCCTCAAATGTTGCATCATTAGTTGATGTCAACTGGGATATGCTCAAACCTCCTAAAAAAATGATTGTGATATTTTTTTGAAGAATTGGGGTGGAGGCTTGTCCCATGTTACCCCACCTCTTGTGGCAAGGTGGCTACTGCATCCTTCATGTCAATTCTCTTGCATTAATGGCAGGGCCAGTTTGCACTGTTGTTTTCAACAGTCAAATAAAAAAAATTGGCCTCATTTATGATTTGTTCAGAGCTCTAGCTTTTGCATTTTACTTCCTCCTCATCAATTTGCTAGTGGTTAGCATCCACAGCTTGAAAAACACACACTGTGGAAGCAGGACACAGAGACAGTCATGGAAACTCAATGCAAGCAGGAGAGAAATGCCACACTACTGCGCAGACTGCATGGTGAATTTTTGAATTGCTATTTGGAATGTTGGAAAATTACATCGCTTTTATTTCCAAGACATGCGATGTAGACAACATTCTCCAGGTAACTTTTAACATGAGCTGATTAATGTACAGTCAGATGGATTGCAGGACATTTCAAAATGGTGCCTCACACATTTTTATGCCTCTCTCTAGGAGGAAGACTCAGGGCTCGGAGGCCTCTTGCGCAATTTTTAATCAAGCCTTCCAGCATTTGTTGAATTCCTTAATGGAATTAAACAAATGCTGCATCATTCGAAATGACACATGACGTCACATCACTTGTCAACTCCCATCAAAGATCCTTCTCTTCACATTGAGTGAGTTGCCACAAGTGACTGCATAGAAGGCCTGCCCTAATAACTGTTAACAGTTTACAACAGCACTACATTTAAAAAGCTAAAATATATTTAAATATATATTTATACAGCTCCGGAAAAAATTAAGAGACCACTGCACCTTTTTCTTTCCTTTCCAAAAAATTTGAAAAGGAAGGTTTTGAATGAGGAACAGAAGGGTTAAAATAAAGAGACCACTGCAAATTGAACACTTCTGTTCCTCACTTAAAACTTTCCTTTTCAACTTTTTTGGAAAGGAAAGAAAAAGATACAGTGGTCTCTTAATTTTTTAAATGTCCAAATTGGGCCCAAAGTGTCAATATTTTCTGTGGCCACCATTATTTTCCAGCACTGCCTTAATCCTCTTGGGCATGGAGTTCACCAAAGCTTCACAGGTTGCCACTGGAGTCCTCTTCCAGTCCTCCATGACAACATCACGGAGCTGGTGGATGTTAGAGACCTTGCGCTCCTCCACCTTCCGTTTGAGGATGCCTCACTTATGCTCAATAGGGTTTAGGTCTGGAGACATGCTTGGCCAGTCCATCACATTTACCCTCAGCTTCTTTAGCAAGGCAGTGGTCGTCTTGGAGGTGTGTTTGGGGTCGTTATCTTGTTGGAATACTGCCATGCGGCCCAGCACTCATGCAGCCCCAGACCATGACACTCCCACCACCATGCTTGACTGTAGGCAAGACACACTTGTCTTTGTACTCCTCACCTGGTTGCCGCCACACACGCTTGACACCATCTGAACCAAATAAGTTTGTCTTGGTCTCATCAGACCACAGGACATGGTTCCAGTAATCCATGTCCTTAGTCTGCTTGTCTTCAGCAAACTATTTGTGGGCTTTCTTGTGCATCATCTTTAGAAGAGGCTTCCCTCTGGGACGACAGCCATGCCGACCAATTTGATGCAGTGTGCGGCGTATGGTCTGAGCACTGACAGGCTGACCCCCCACCCCTTCAACCTCTGCAGCAATGCTGGCAGCACTCATATGTCTATTTCCCAAAGACAACATCTGGATATGACGCTGAGTAGGTGCACTCAACGTTTTTGGTCGACCATGGCGAGGCCTGTTCGGAGTGGAACCTGTCCTGTTAAACCGCTGTATGGTCTTGGCCACCATTCTTATAGCCTAGGCCATCTTTATGTAGAGCAACAATTCTTTTTTTCAGATCCCCAGAGAGTTCTTTGCCATGAGGTGCCATGTTGAACTTCCAGTGACCAGTATGAGGGAGTGTGAGAGCAAATTGAACACACCTGCTCCCCATTCACACCTGAGACCTTGTAACACTAACCAGTCACATGACACCGGGGAGGGAAAATGGCTAATTGGGCCCAATTTGGACTTTTTCACATAGGGGTGGGCTCACTTTTGTTGCCAGCGGTTTAGACATTAATGGCTTTGTGTTGTGTTATTTTGAGGGGACAGCAAATTTACACTGTTATACAAGCTGTACACTCACTACTTTACATTGCGGCAAAGTGTCATTTCTTCAGTGTTGTCACATGAAAAGATATAATCAAATATTTACAAAAATATGAGGGGTGTACTAACTTCTGTGAGATACTGTATATAGAGATAGGGTTAGGGTTGTTGACAAAGTATAGGCTACAATACATTATCTGAAGTTACGTTATTGATAAAAAGGCTGTATACTAGATAAACCAACAGATTAAATTATTATAAATTTGTATTAGCCTACTGTTGCTATAATATACATGGGAATGTAAATGCAAGGGGAAGAAATTGGCCATTTTATGTATGCAAACAAAAAGACTCAGTGAAAATCTAAATGTGTTTAGCAACTCCAGATTGCCTCTTTAAAGAATACATAAATAATCTCCAATCCTACCAAGGACAGTTTCTTCAGTCGTTTCTGGGCCACATGCTCTTGATTATTCAACACTGGGAGCCATTTAAGCTCTATCCATAGTAGAACCTATCTGAGGGGAGATACCAAAAGGGCATGTTCCTCTGCCCCTGCTGCCTCAACCAATCCTGACGAAGCTCCATATGTTATGATGATTTGTGGGTTAGCAGGGATAAGACCATAGACATTAATACGGCCATTCTGCTGATAAGCTTTTAGGGAGGTTGTGCATGAGGAAGGCTTGGGAAAGGCCAAGGACGTGTGGAGGTGGGTAGGTTTGTGTGAACCAGTAAAGTCAGGTCCAGGGTTTGGAATGTTGAGAAAAACATCAGGAGAGGAGAGGAAAGAAGAGCAGGGAAAATAAGTTGAAAGAGTATGAGACTAGAAGGGAGAACGATAAGCAGAGTGAGCAACGAGAGTGCGAAAGGCAGAGAGACCGTGTGAAAGAGAAAAAAAAGAAAGTGTGAAAGAAAGTTAAAGGGATTTTGTCCTCATGCGTGGTTGCGTTGGGTGCCCAGTGCCAGAACTGTGCACCTGTCAGCTGGAGAGAGGATGAGAGGAGAGGGAAGAGGAGACAGGGGAGATGACAGACATTCCTTCACCAGCGCAACCATTTCTAAGCCAAGCACCCAGCCCTTATGCCTTAACACACACTGCCTGCTAGCCCTGCCAAACTCTATAGCCAACAATAGGGTACCACACACGACTAAAGCTGACAGAGTCTGGTTATATAACCATGAATATTGTCAATAAATGATCCTACATGGTATAAATCTTTCTCCAGTCATCTCCCCCCCCTGAGCTCCAGTGGCCCAGATTCTCCTTTGGGCCCCAGACTGGAAGTGATCTCCGTCAGGCACAAGCCCACACGCCCCATTTCCTTCAATAGAAACGCGGGGTTCGCCCCTTGCCTTTTCCCGGGAAGCTCCCATTCGTCGCTTCCTGTGCCGCACCCACTCTGTGAATAAACAGAACATTTATATCTGTGGGACTAACAACCGATAACACACACATCCTGGTCGCCTTGCCATGTCTCCCTTCAGTGACTCCATAACTGTACCAAAAATAAAAATGACATCCTATCCATACATCACACACTAGAAGTAGAATGGGGTTTTACAGATCTGCCCTCATTGAAGAAATTCATGGGATTGCTTTAAGTCAATGGAGGGGGTGAAGGTTAAGTTCCGACCCTCTGACATCACTGAATTTAAATTTAACTCTAAACAGATAGGTTGATGTTGCGGTTATGGTACGGGTAAAGATTTAGTGTAGAGACAAGCACAAACCTTGGACAAATGTGTACTTAGAGCATTCGGCCTGAATCCAATGCAAGTTGGGCCGTCCCCATTGAGTCATCCAGTCACATTAATTTCTGCCTTCAGCGCAGTTCTGCCTCCAAGTCATGTTTGAGTGACGGAAACTCCAATGTGTCATTGGGCAGCCCTGTGTAGGTTCACCCAAAGGACACGTAGAAACAGCGCCATAAAAGTCTTTCGTCTACAATCTCAAACCATAACGGGAGCTTAATTGACAGGTTGAGTCAAGTAGAGGCATAGTGTAGATACAGCTGTTCTGTTCAGTATCTGTGGCGTCAGTGGAGATGTTAGCATACAGTAGTACCTCCAGATAAGGGCTTTATGACACATACTGACAGGGCCCATCCATCACTTTCACCCACGGTGTCACTGATAACTCTGATGATCCTCGGCTTCTAAAGCTTCCTCTCTGAAAAGACGTCTGGGGAATGTTCCACGGGCCCCCCACAGACGTCACCCGCCCTAAAACATCTTACCTCCTCAGCCCCCAGATTCAGTCTCAACCCCTCACTGCTTCATTCATCACCTGGGTCATTCCAAGTCACTTTCTTTCGATCCCCCCCACAAACATCTGAGGAGAAGGAGGATGAACCAGAAAGTATTCCACAGTCAGAACTGAGGGGAAAATCATTTTCTGGAAAAACCATCATCAAAACCTCCCTCGCACACCTCGCACGCACGCACGCACACCCACACACCCACACACCCCAGGAGTGGCTCCGGTTGGTACCAGGCTTCTGATAAGGTGTGGAGTGTTCTGTGTCCTGTCAGTAAGTCTGCGGTGTACCTCCTCCACACAACTCCGCTACAAGCATGACGCATACACACAATTAACATTTGACTATCCTTATGGCGACCCCAAACATTTCTCCTATTTAAAATCCTATTTTCTCAAACTGCTAAACTAACCCTAGCCTTAATGATACCAAACGTAACGCTTACTCTAAACCTAACCTCTTAATCGAAACTAGCCTTTTTCTCTTTGGGACTGGAGAAATGCCCCCACAAGTTCAAATGTTTCAGGTTTTATTATCCTTGCTTGGATTTCCAGTACTGGACAGGATAGTAAAACACATGAATGCAAGCGCACGCACGCACACACACACACACACCCCCTACACCAGATACAAGATGTAACCGTCAGCTATGTAAACTAAATGTTCTGGCTGAAAGAATTTGCACAAAATTGAAAACCAAAATAGTTTCTCAACAAAAAAACGAATTAGAAGCCAAAACAAGACATGTTTCGTTGTTCAAAAACAAGGTTGTTTCTAGTTTCAAAGTGTGCGTTTCATTTGTTTAGGTTCTTTCTAATAAATGGTTCCAATCTTGTGCGTGTCAGGGTGTCTCCCTCTCCGTACCCACCCAGGTTTCCGTCTGACCTGCCCAGGCAGGGTGCAGCGGAGGTCAGATGCCTTTAGCAGTACGTAGGCATCGACCCCCCCCCCCCCCCCGGGGCTCTGGGATCCATCTCCCCATGGAGGGAGAACCATTATCATCCTGTTTACCCCTGGAGAGAACAACCAAGAGTGAACCCATTACTTCTTCCTACGCATACCTGAATGTCCCTGATGATACAGCCGGACAGGGCGCTGCGGCTATATTCCCTTAACGCTTCATCATGGCGGATGGTTTGTTGATCTGTTTATTGTATTAAAGTGATGGGGGGACTGGAGGTCGATCACTTAAGGACTGAAGACGTCCAGTGGAAAATTGAAACAGATGAACAATGTGAGATAAAACCCAACCGAAGGAGCCTGTCTTGGTAAACACCTGTTGCGCAACTCTGTCCATGTTAAGCGGTTAAGAATTAGCTCTTTTTATGGGTTGGTTTAAATGGCGTATTAATTTGTGTTATTTAACGAATCAATGTTTTCTTCTCTTCCTAAACCTAGAGAACAGTGTTTACGTTGTCGTACCAGGAGCACCGGCCACTACAACACGCTCCCACACACAGATGGAAATAATACATGCCATAAATTTCCCAGGAATCTAATCTATGAATCTGTTCATCATTAAGGGAGGACTTTGTGTTTGACAACGTATAACTCCAGGCAGGAAGGAAGAGATGGGGGTCAGGTAGTCAGGGAGCACCATGAACATGGAAGATATGAATAGAGCTGAGAGGGAGACCTACAGACACCTCCCACAATGTCTTCCTGAAGGAGGGGGGGGGGTGAGGAGGAATGTATGGTGCACTAGGATGTGAGGGAGGGGGGTGGAGGTGTAAGGGTCGATGTGGCACTTAGGGAGGTTTAGGGAGGTGAGGGGCAAGGGGTCTTGAGGGTCCAAAAAATGGGTTAAAGGAGGTGTTGGGGCACAAGGCAGATGAGGGTGGAAGGTCCAGTGATGTAAGGGGTGGGCGTGGCACAGGGATGTTAGGGGGTGAGGAGGTGTACCGCATTCTGAGGGGATATTGGGAGATGGGTGGGGGAGTGTGAGGAGAGAATGTGCGCAAACATTCCAGGCATGCCCGCTCCATTGTAGCAGGGTAATGAGCCAGGGGAACAATCCATCGCTGTGTCGTGGCGAGAGAGACAAAACCCCTGGAACGCCATCCTGTGTGGAGTTACCGAGCTAATGGAAGAGTCATTCCAAATGCCGGAGGTCATAAAGCATCAATCAAATCAAATTAATATTATAAAGCCCTTTTTACAACAGCAGTTGTCACAAAGTGCTTTTACAAAACACCCAGCCTGAAACTTCAAGGAGCAAGCAGTAACAGTGTTGATGCACAGTGGCTAGGAAAAACTCCCTAAAAGGGGCCAAAACTTAGGAAGAAAACCTAGAAAGGATCCAGGCTCTGAGGAGTGACCAGTCCTCTTCTGGCTGTGCTGGGTGAACATTTTAAGAGTACAAATTGTATTAATTAATAAGTGCATGTGGGCTGCGTCCAGAGTTTATAAAACATAATCCAGGTCAGAAGCATGACCAGAGGGACAAGGACAATCCATGGGGGGGGGGGGGTCAGCGGTGTGGCATCTGGAATCGTCAGGTATCGTCTTGATCTGCAACACAACCAGGAGGACTTTGGAGAGGGACAGTTACGAGTCTTTCAAACCTGGTACTCCGGAGGTGTGGGCCAAGACCTTATGTCCTCCTAAATTTAAACGGAGCAGGAGGCAAGCAACATTTAGAGAGCACATTCCCAGCACAATAATATAGCAGTGTAAAACCTTGGGGCTGAGACAGGGGGGTCCATTGACACTGTGGCCCTATCTGAGTGTAACCTCAGGCAGGGCCCAACAGGCAGGAAGCCAATCCACCCACTTTGCCAAGCATCAACCACAGGGAGACCAACCAACTGCAACCACCCTGAATGAGGGCCGAGTATCGCCTACAGAGTTCACTCCCACTGCACCAAGACAGCAACGGAGAACAACAGAAAGCCAGTCACTCCACCACCGTGAATGGCATTGGAGAGAGGACATCCCAGTGGAGATGAGAGCCCGCCTGGCAAGACAGCAAGGGTAGATAAGTAGTATCCAAGCTTTACCATTCACCTTTACATCCCTGTGCCAGACTACACTTAATTATAGTCCTTGCTGAAAAGATGAGTCTTTAGTAGAGACTTGAAGGTTTGCAGTGAGTCTGCATTTCTAACCATAATTGGCAGATCATTCCACAGTAGTGGACCTCTATGGAAGAAAACCCTGCCTCCAGCTGTTTGTTTAGAAATTCTAGGTACAAGTAGAAGACCTGCATCTTGCAACCTTAGGTTGTGTGTACTGCAGGTATGTACGGCTAGACCAATTCAGTGAGGTAAGTAGGAGCAAGTCCATGTAATGCTTTACAGGTTAACAATACCTCAAAAACAGCCCTGGCCTTAACAGGCAGCCAGGATAGAGAGGCTAATACTGGAGTAATGTGTCCAAAGTTTGTTCTATTTAAGATTTTTGCAGCCATATTCAGCCATATTCAGCACTAATTGAAGTTTAGTTATTGATATATCAGGGTAACTGGAGAGAAGAGCATTGCTGTAATCTAATCGTGAAGTATAAAAGCATGGATTTGTTTTTCTGCATCAGTTTTTGGTAAAAACTTTCAGATTTTTTTTTAAGAAGGAAAACGAGCAGCTCGAGATATGTTTGATATGTTTCACCAAAGGAGAGATCTGGGTCAAGGGTAACGCCAAGGTTTCTTACAGGTTTTTGGGATACGACCGTACAACTGTCAAGGTTCACTGTGAGATCTGCCAACAAAACTCTTTGTTTCTTGGGTCCTAAGACAAGCCTCTCTGTTTTTTCTGAGTTTAAAAGCAAAATGTTCTCCGCCATCCACTTCGTATTATCTGAAACACATGCTTCCAATGTAGCAAATTTTGCAGATTCTCCATGTTTCGTTGAAATATACAACTGTTTGTCATCAGCATAACAGTGAAAATTGGCATTGTGGTTCTGGATGACATCACCCAGAGGCAGCATATATAGTGAAAACAATAGTGGCACCAAAACCGAGCCTTAAGGTACAACAAAACCTTTGATTTGCCAGAAGACATGCTATCTACACATACAAACTGATACCTTTCAAATAAATAAGATTTAAACAAGGCTAGAACGTATCCACATAGCCCAGTATGGGTTTCCAATCTCCACGAGAAGGGAGTGATCAGTGGGGTCAAAGGCAGCACTAAGATCAAGAAGCAACAGGACGGATGCGAAACCTTCGTCTGAGGCTATTAGAAGGTAATTTGTTACCTTCACGAGTGCAGTCTCAGTGCTATGATGGGTCTGAAACCGGACTGGAGCATTTCATGAATGTTATTTGTCTTCAGGATTCAGCATTCAGTTGTTGGGAAAGACATTTTTCCAAGATTTTTAAGAAAAAAGGGAGGTTTGATATTGGCCTATAATTGTTTAATATGTCTGGGTCCAGATTAGATTATTTCAGAAGAGGCTTAATTTCAGCTATTTTTAGTGAGTTTGGTACACATCTATGTTGTTTACATTGGTATTTGAGCTAAATTAGAACCACATTCATTGACAGGAAGGCATTTATTTGTTGGGAAACAGATTTTTCTAAGATTTTTGGAATGGGATGTTGGGTTGTTCGATATTGGCTGATAATTGTTTAAAATATCCGGAACTAGATAAAACATTTTCAGGAGAGGCTTTTTTATGCTATTTTTAATGAGTTTGGCGCACATCCGGAGGATAGGGAGCAATTAATTATGTTCATCATCGGCAGACAAAGCACAGGAAGTAGCTCCTTAAGTAGTTTAGTTGGAATCAGGTCTAGTTGACAATTGGTGGGTTTAGAACTTATTACAGATTTATTGAATATGTCAAGCAATACAGGATCAAAAAATTCAAGTGTCCCTATTGATACTAGGTCAGAGAAGTTCTGTGCATTCTCAGGAAAACTGTGCATTCTAAGTTTTTGAGGACTATACCTATTTAAGGAGTTTTTGTTCACCTCAGTCAGGTTGGAGAAATAGGCTGATCGAGCAGATGTGAGTGCTTTCAGTATTGCACTGTACTGTCTTTCCAGGCTAGTCTGAATACTTCCAACTTGGTGGATCACCACCTTCGCTCCAACTTTCTAGAGGCCTGCCTGAGTGCTCTACTATTGTCTGTGTACCAGGGAGCAAGTTTCTTGTTGCGTATTTCCTTTGTTTTTAGTGGTGCAACCATATCTAAGGTATTTCGCAGTGTTGAGTTTAGATCCTTGATTAGATTGTTTGCAGATTTTCATTTCATTGTTGAGCGAGCCTAGAAGAGTTTCAAAAAATATTTTAGTAGTCCGAGAATTTGTATTATGGCTTTAAAAAGTCATAATTTGGGGTGCACGTGGATTTCTTGTTGTAACAGTAAATGTAATAAGACAGTGGTCTGATATTCCAGGATTATGAGGAAAGAATTAGATCCACAATATCTATTTCTCATGTCAAGACTAAGTCTAAGGTATGATTGTGGCAGTGTGTAGGCCCTGAGAAATACTGGACAAAACCCACTGAGTCAATTATGGTTTCAAAGGCCTTTTGAAGAGGGTCACTGGACTTGTCCATATGAATATTGAAATTGCCAAAAATTACAATAGTGTCTGCCATGACTACAAGGTTAGACAAGAATTCTGGAAACTCACTGAGGAACATTGTGTATGGCCTACAGGGCCTGTAAATAGGAAATATGGAAAACGATTTATCAGCTTGGGTGAGTAAAACTTCAAAAGACTGAAAACCAGTGATGTGTTTAAGAGCAAATTAATATTTTGTGTCATAACCCCCTTTTCGGGATGCACAGTGGATATGATCACTAGTGTAGCCAGGAGGAGAAACCTCATTTAGGGCAGTAAATTAATCAGACTTTAGCCAGGTTTCACACAGGCCAATTACATCCAGTTTATGATCAGTGATTAATTTACTACAATTGCCTTTGAAGGAAGGGATCTAACATTAAGGAGTCCCATTTCGAGATGCGAGGTAATACAGTTATTTTTATTCATGATCGAGGTGGAGGAGGGCTTTATCTTAATAAGGTTGCTTTACTTTTCTCAGCCTGGAAAGAGTCACAGTCTCAATAGGCAAAACTATGCTAACCGCTCTGAATACTGTATGCTTTCGACAAACTGCACTATACTAGCAGGCTGGCTAACAGCCTGCAGCCTGACCTGCACCCAATCTCATGGTGAGGCTAAAGGAGTGAGACTCCTGTCTATGTCCCAAGATGTCACCAGTCCAGCTAGAATAGAGTCAGTGGCTCTTCAGCAGGTCAGGCTCGGCCCTATTTCTGTGAGAGTCCCAAAAAGAGAACCAGTTATCTACAAACTCTGCCTCCTGGCTGCTGCGACGGGCAGAACCCCGTTTTCAGCCAGCGACTGAGATGTTCGAGTCTGCTGTAGATCTCATCACTACCCCTAGCTGGGAGGGGGCCAGAGACAATTTGTCAATGCAGACATCTTTCTAGCTATTTTACACGCTGATGCTATGTTCTGCTTCGTAACCTCTGACTGTTTCATCCTAATGTCGTTGGTGCCAATGTGAATAACAACATCTCTGTACTTGCCAGTTCTATACCTCGCCAGTACCAACCCCAGATTTGCGGCTACGTCGGTGGCTCTGCCCCCTCATAAACAGTGAATGATCGCCGGCTGGTTCTTTAATTTAATACTGCGGTGACTTGAGTCTTCAGTTTTTCCGGGCCATCATTAGAAAATGCCTGCCAATCATTCCCCTCTGAAGATGGTTCAGGCCTTGATTCCGACACCAGTGGGGATAACTGGTTGAAAATCGGTCTGCTCTAGCAACTCGGCAGCATTTCTTCCCAGTGACCAAGAGAAAGATCTTGCCCGGCTGCAGGGGCTGTGCCAGGTGGCTAACACTATCGTTTCTTCCTTGTGTCCTTGGTGCAGTGTTTTCGGTTTCTACACTTCCCTTTCTCCACTGCACTTTCAACCTTCATGTTAAAATTACAACAACTACAATGAGTAGGCGTAATGGTACTTAGCTTCGGGTGTTCAGGGGTGAGCAGCTCCATTTGTTATGTCCAAATAGAGTCCCCATGTAGAAAAGTTGGATAAAAAATGAATAAATAAAACTAACACGTTGGTAAACTTCTAAAAAAGAAAAAATTAACCACTAGGACCCCAGGGTGTACTTGGCCTCTCCACAGGGGGTACATGAAAACACTCATGACACCATAGGCTTACTAGTGAAATTAACATGAGGGAGTACTCCAGGGGTACTCCGAGCAGAGCAAAATTCTGTTGGTGGTACAGTAACTGAAAAATGTTGGGAACCACTGATTTAGTTTACAGTAAGTACATTTAAAAAAAAAAAGTATGGCAGGTGGCCAGGTTGGTAACAGCGAGCAGCATACGGCACGTCAACAACCCCACAGTCACTTTGATTAAGAGCGGCTCCAAGCATGGCTTAGAGCCAGCAGCGTACATCTCAGTAACACATGTCTGGTAGCCATGTCTTCAGACTGTGAACGACTTGACATCCACTATTTGGACATTATCCAAGGCTTGAGCTGCTTTCAGTGACAGAGATACTGATGCTGCCAACAAGCACACAGATCCCCTGGGACAAACAGTCACCGGGGGATAATCTGCCAGACTGATTCAATAGAGGACGAGTTTGTCTACTGATCACAGAATTCAGTAACCATATTCACAAGTAACCATTTTAAATACACACTGTCCAAGAATCCAAGATGACAATTTGATAACAACAGCATGGTATTCAAATCCAACAGCAACGTAACGACTGTGAACGGCACTCGTGATAGGAAACACTGAGGGACCCATAGGAGTACGGTTACAGAACATCACCCTGATGCTCCTCCCACCCTGTGGGTGGCCGGCCTGGTGGGAGGGGCATCAGCAGCTCTCAGATAGGGGTAGTGGAAGGTGTGGAAAGTAAGAGGATACCCAGCACCAACATAGCATTCCTCTGACCAGCTGCTGGTGTTAAGGCCGATCAGTGGAACTCAAACACTGGCTGGCTCTCGCATGCTCCCAACCATTCACCGAAACATACTCATACACACAACTCGGACTGTGCGCACACACGTGCGTGTACACAGACACACACCCTAAAAGATACACTAAGCTCAAAATATTGTTACTGTAGATAAAGATGGGCAAATCAAACTATAAAGTAATCACAGCTGCAGGGGTGGGAAAGATAATGGAAACATTAAATGGAAAAGGGCTGTTACTAAATCATTACAAACACAGCGGAAGAGGTCAGATTAGGTAGACTGCCAATTAGTAGTACATGCAGTGGATATAAAAAGTCTACACACCCCTGTTAAAATGCCAGGTTCTTGTGATGTAAAATGAGACAAAGATAAATCATGTCAGAACGTTTCCCACCTTAATTGTGACCTATAACGTGAACAATTTAATTGAAAAACAAACTGAAATCTTTAAGGGGGAAAAATAATTTAAAAAAAATAAAAAACTCACAATAACCTGGTTGCATAAGTGTGCACATCCTTAAACTAACACTTTGTTGAAGCACCTTTTGATTTTATTACAGCACTCAGTCTTTTTGGGTAGGAGTCCATTAGCATGGCACATCTTGACGTGACAATATTTGCCCACTCTTCTTTGCAAAAGCGCTCCAAATCTGTCAGATTGCGAGGACATCTCCTGTGCACAGCCCTCTTCTGATCACCCCACAGATGTTCTGGGCTCTGGCTGGGCCATTCCAAAACGTTAAACTTCTTCTGGTGAAGCCATGCTTTTGTGGATTTGGATGTGTGCTTTGGGTCGTTGTCGTGCTGAAAGGTGAACTTCCTCTTCATCTTCAGCTTTCTAACGGATGCCTGAAGGTTTTGTGTCAAAATTGCCTGGTATTTGGAACTGTTCATAATTCCCTCCACCCTGACTAAGGCCCCGGTTCCAGCTGAAGAAAAAAGCCCCAAAGCATGATGCTGCCACCACCATGCTTCACTGTGAGTATGGTGTTCTTAGGGTGATGTGCAGTGTTGTTTTTGCACCAAACATACCTTTTGGAATTATGGCCAAAAAGTTCAACCTTGGTTTCATCAGACCATAACACATTTTCCCACATGCTTTTGGGGGACTTGATGTTTGTTTTTGCAAACTTCAGCCGGGCTTGGATGTTTTTCTTTGCAAGAAAAGGCTTCCGTCTTGCCACCCTACCCCATAGCCCATTCATATGAAGAATACAGGAGATTGTTGTCACATGTAGCACACAGCCACTACTTGTCAGAAATTCCTGCAGTTCCTTTAATGTTGCTGTAGGCCTCTTGGAAGCCTCCCTGACCAGGTTTCTTCTCGTCTTTTCATCAATTTTGGAGGAACGTCCAGTTCTTGGTAATGTCTATTCTATCTATTTAACATGAGTTTGAATGTGATTGGTTAATTCTGAACACAGCCACATCCCCATTTATAAGAGGGTGTGCACACTTATGCAACCAGGTTATTGTAAGGTTTTTATTTTTCATTTTTCCCCCTC
>JACXGI010004609.1:0-16755 GCA_016801175.1 Esox masquinongy | reverse complement strand
AAGAATGTTCTATGAACAAATATGTAAAAAGTGGACAAAACATGGTGGTTGCAGTTTCTAAATTCTTTTCTGCTATAATATTGTTTAGAAAGGAAATGATGAACTTAGATTGGCCAGACTCCTTCTCCAGGGCCGGACACTGATTTGGAAGCCATCTATAACTGACAGATATAATGTAATTTCCGCCTAAAATAATCCCTGATCAAATTAAACCCAGATGCGTTGATCCTGTGTGGGCTCCGCTGCCTCAGCCATACTGTCAGTCTGTCATTAATAAGTCCACTCTGATTTTTCGTGACCTCTAAAACAACGTATGGCGTGAACATCGTGAACATCATTATCTTATGATCTCAACAAAACAAGGGAATAACTTGTTTTTACATATACTTAACAAGCAATTACTGCCCAAAAAAGACCACAGATATCTCCAGGTGCTTGTTATCTTCCTGGGTGATACTCTCCCAGGGCAGGTACTGTAGTTATCTTCAGTTCCTTTTATTTTTAGGGCCTTCTGGACTTCTGTCTTGTCTTGTCAGTGTTTAAAAGTTATGGTGAATTGGATTCGGATAGGTTAACTGATTAGGCCATTCAGTAGCTCCGGCTATATGATGAAATGCCATCCAGAGAGTTTGGAAATAATTTGGTTGTGTCTGAGCAGACATGCAGCAGGGTATGCTTCGGAATTCATCCGGATGTTGCAATTTTTCTTCACCATTGCAAGTATTCTTTGGCCATCAACTGTATGGGTCTTGCTTTGTCTACCAGGTTGTTTGCCAATGCTGAGCTAGCTTGCTTCAGTAACGAAGTGCAATATAATCCCCATGAAAATTACAAGAACTAATTATCAGTTGTTGCCTTTAAATAATAATAATAATTGTTTCATTGGAGGTGACTCTACATACATAATCCTCTTCCACACACAATATCACTGGCACCCAGATCCAATTCAACACACATTCTTATAATACTACCGCACCCTTAATGTTCAATCAAATCAAAATCTTTTTTTTTTTTTTTTTTAAACTTCAGGTAAAATAGCTAACAGTGACATGGACCAAATGATTGTGTAACCATTAACATTGCTTTGAAAGCTCCAGTTCTAAAAAGCTTTATTAATGACCCTGAGCATTTCAGTACAAAGAAACGCCCAGGAAACCTCCACACCCTTGATTTTATCTCCACCATTTTCTCCCTAATTTCCCATCAGCGGATCAACCACTGGAACTTACATTGTACCATGGCCCCCTACATCTTCAAGTCCGCATTATTACAAATGAAGTAGCCTATTCGGACAATTCTGACTCAAGATTCTGCTAGTTGAAAGTCTCCCAAACAATCATCCTTTCATCAAATTGTAACTAACGGATTTTTGTATGGGGCATATCAAAAGCGTTTTGAAAGCAATTCCAGAAAGCCTGTGAATTTCCGTTGCCATGGCTCTCAACAGAATTAAATCAGCTCTGTTCCTATAAAGGGTAAAATAGCCTGCTTTGGACCCCCAAATCCAAAAGACAAATCTTGACAATGTCTGAAGCTCTGTGCCACTTTCTCAACCAAATTAACCCGTTATTGTATTTAGCAAATACGGGGAGGGAATTGACGTCAACAGATATCAGTTATTTAAACATGTATTATGGCATGATGTGTGTTTGAATGAAACAGCACGCCGAGTCTGAAGGTAGTTAACACAAAATTGTAAATTTCAATAAGGCAAGAGCTTCCGCAACTGTCCTTGTAAAATGCCCTCAAACCGACATCAGTTATTTACTCTTTCATGGACGCTAATAAAAATAAGACAAAATGAAGGTACATAATTTTCATTGGGAGTCGTTTCCTTTGTTATTCAAAGTGTTGAGGGTCCACCCAAAATGCATTCTTTTGGATCACCCATTGCATCGCAGGATAACCAGACAGGAACAAGTCTTCAGGAATGGGTAGTGCCATGATGGGTGTGCGTAAGCGCTGAACACTTGGGGGTACACTGGGGTCTGGAATGGCCACGGGGCCTGCGCTTTAAGAGTATAATACATCTTCCAGCCACTCGTTAAGGAGCAGCCAGCAACGCACAATCAGCGCAGCCAAGGAGACAAGAGAGAAACTTTCCCCCGAATACCCGATTTAGAGAGGGGGAGAAAAAAGCTGAGCCGCGCACACAAAAGCATTCTTGGCTTTCAACAAAAACAATAACTTCGCAAAATCATTTACTTTAAAAAAAATTCAAGGAGATAGGCGTGACGCATCTGCGTATCCGGCAAGAATCCGCTACTTTTATTGAACATAGCTAGTGAAATAGGCCTACCAAAAACGGATTGAGTGCTGCAGCAACAGCGAATTAACATTTTTTATATAAAAAACAACAACAACAGAATGGACTTCAAAATCCGATTCGGGTTGGCATTTCTTTCACTCGGTAAGTGTCTGAACTTTTTATTTTATGTTATTTTACTTGATGAAATTGATTGACTTAATTTTTGGGACCCATCACCCCATCACCATCTAGCTAACGCAATTCTTTGTTGGGCATTCGATATGAAAAGATAGCATACAAAGACTGCGCATTTGGAGTCATCATGTAGCCTAACAGCTCATAACAAAAGAAAAACAACTGTTTTACATTTGTTTTATGTGAGGTGTGATAATTTTGTTAAACAGGTGTGCAGGCATCCTATTATTCATAGAACTTAATAATTATGTAAAACAATATCTATACGGAATTTCCATAAAAATAGCCAACAAGAGTTGTTATATTGTATGAACAAGTGAACAAAATTACACTGACGAATACCCAATATAGCCCATTGTCATCACAGGTTATAAAAACATAACCTGTTGTTGAGCCTAATCGAAATCAAGAAAACAATGTATTGTTATTAAACCTTACGTGATTAGACACCGTTATTAGTGAGAAGCTGTACCAAGTGACCGCTATATGTTTTTCAACTTGCTGATCTAATTGTGGTATTGTGAAGTGAATGAGGGGGAGTTGCACTTTGCGAAGCTGCGACTGGTACCTGTGGGAGTGGCACCCGCGAGGCATGGCTAGGGCCGTGGAGTTGAAACATCTGTCCCCTCTAACACGCCCGGTCCTCAGCCGCCCCTTGTCGTCCCATCAGTCTCTAAGAGAAGGGAGGGAGACAACGGGACCGCATAATGAAGTGCCCCCCTGACCCGCTCGAAAGGACTGTCACGCCAAACGGGAGGCGAAGTATTATTCTTTAATTAAGCGTGGTTCACACCTGTCTCTGCTACTAGGAATTAATGAAAAGAAGTGAAAGCTTGTGTTTTTTTGTCGGTAAGCAAAAACAGACCGGATTTTCAGTCAGCCCTTTTCCTAAACGGTTGGTAGCCTTTATTGAAAAAATAGTGTAAGGAGGCCTAAAACTCATTTTCCAGCATAATTACGGTTATCACATAGGCCTAAAATAAACAGTATTAATTATACCTAGGTATAAACTCCCGAAAAGCTAAAGAAAATACTAAACCGAGGCATACATGATTACATGATACATGATTAACAGTCTTTCATTCTCTATTTGGGGTCATGACAGTACACTGATAAAGCCAACCAGGATCTCTCTATTGCCTTGAATCTAGACTGTTGAAGATGCGGCTTGGCACACTTTGCTTTCCTCACTAGGCCTAGACTATGGGAGAGAGCTAGCGGAGAACAATAGATAGGAAAACCCTTTATCAACATCCCTGTACCCAAGGAAGGTGCGGGACCAGATTCCAGACCAGTGCTGAGGGCCCCAGTCAGAGTCTCAGTACTCCCTCTCTATCCTTTATTCTTAAACATGCAAGTTACAGTTTTTTTTTCAGACGCTTTAGTACTATTCACACAAGTATGTGGTAATATTTCACCACTCTTAGTACAAAAAAGAGCCCTTTTTGTCACAACTCTAAGTACATCCGACAGTAACTGAGTACAAAAAAATGTCTAGAAAGACATTGTTTCACACTGAAATAAGTTCATACAAAGTACATGCATAACTTTTGATAAGATTTTCTTCCCTATTTTTAAAATACCTTTTACTATCACAGTGCTCATTGTTCCTAATTGATCATCACTCAACCATTTCGGCAGTATGCAATTTACATTGTATTGCCTATTATGTTCAGATTGAAAAGTACAGAATCACCATCCTAAGGCCATAGATTTGTATGTAACCTCTGTGGGATTCAAACCTACAACCTTGGTGTTTTTAGTGTGAGCCACTACAGACCACTGCATTGCCTATGTACTATACACTAGTGTCATAAACAGGACATGCCGTCCACAGGAGTACCACATCTAGTAATCATATAACCATATAAACCATGTGAACATTGGCAATGTCTCTTAAAATGGAGCAGAATAGATGGCAAGTCAGAGGAAGAAATCAGAGAGCCCCTGAACAGGGTCAAAACTACAAATTCAACTGCTGTGAAGTATCATTGTTGATAAAGCTGGCTTCTACCGGGCCAAAACTCGACAGTGTCGGCGTAATATCATTGGCCAATGAGCAACTCTCCATGTGCCTGGACAACGTTGGAGAAACACAACCATGTGTGTAGCCATATCTGAAGATGGGGTGGTGGGACATAAGACACTTCTTGGATCTTACAATGCTGTGGGTGAACACCTCATTAAGTTTCTGAATGAAATAGTGTGTGATAATTTTAGGTTCCACTATTCAGTGGTGATTCAGGAATGGTTTTGGGCAGGGACGTCACCAGAAATTCATGGATGGGGGATAAGCCTCGGTTTGGGGGGGGGTCTGGGCATACTCCCCTAAACACATTTTCATCATGTATTTTGAGAGTAGCAACGGGTGTAAAATTGATCAAAATAAAGTTATTTTTGGTCAAGGTTGGCTACAACTACACCTGTCTTATAGTTTGTGTTAGACACTGATCTAATCACTTAAATTCTATCCAAGTAAAGAAATTAAAGTCCACTCCATCCAACACCAACAGAAGGCACAAAAACGGCCAAAATACCAAAATACTTTTGTCAACTAGGCCTATAGTTCATAGTACATGAACATCTACATACATATTCTGTTTCTAAACATTTTTGAATCATTTCAAAACAGATTTAGTCAACCTATTCATCTCGGAATAAGGTCATTAAAAAAAGAGAAACATTTAATAACCGGATCTCCCTTCCTCTGAACAGAATACAATTAAATACGTTAACTTCAAACCCAAACAAACATAAATCTGTGAAACACATACAGTTTTGCTACTGTGTTCTGTTGAAATTGAAGAATTGAACTTAACCAATCTCGTAGAACCCCCTATTACCGGCATATCCAGCAGCAATTTTGAAAAACATCTAGTACCGAGTAATCATTTGATCAAGTCATCAATGAAGTGTCCACTAGAAAGTTGTAGCTAGCTTTCTTGCCTTCCGGTAAATAAAGACTGATCACTTTGATTTTCAAAATCTCAAAAAATATTTTTAATCTCCATACATTTCTATAAAAAATGGTAGTGGGCTAGCTGAAAGGGTATATTGATTAGCAAAATGTACTGTTGCTTTCCAGTGCATTTTCATTTTGAACTTGAAAGGATTTACTTCTCGGACCACCAGAAACAGCCGATAATGGGGGTGGCCGATGGTAGGGAGACGTTACAATTTACAGAAGAGAGGGTGCTTCAGATGAACGAGTTATGTTCAAAGCATCACACTCTACCGAACATGCTGCCAAATAAACATGATTCTATACAATTTCAGTTTAAGATGCGATGGAACGCATGATGAAAAAAAATCACTGAGAAAATATATTGATTGATGTATTGATTTATTTAGGGGGGGCTAATTAATCATTTAGGGGGTCTATCGCCAATCCCTGATTCTTGACCCTAGACCTGGCCCCATAATCTCCTTTTCACTATGGAGGTGGAGGATCTATGGAAGGTCTATCCATGAGTATATCACCCTCCTTCAGTCCATGGATAAGTCATGTCATGACATCACTGGTGACCAATGTCATGTTGGGATTTGCGATGCTAAAAAATTATTCCAGCAGTGCATGAAAAATGAAGATATTCATTGTGACATGGACAAGATATCATGGCCAAATACCAAAGACAGAATTGATGCAAATTAGTGTGGTATGTGCTAAACATTGACATTTTTTATTTATTTCTGATAGTATTTGTTACAGTTGATTAGACAAAAAAACATGTTACAATAAAAATTACTTTTTTGCACCAATGATTGTAGAACAGGTCTTCATTGATCACTTCTGGTTATGGGATAGAAATTATGGAAATTATTTTCTATCCATCGTGATGGGTAATGTACAGTTAGAGTTTTGCCTAATGTGAAGACAATGAAATAAACTGTAACAGATTACGTTTAGCACTTCAAAGAGTCATTTTGAAACACGTGTCTTACATTGTTTGGGCTTGGACTAACTGATTGTTACAATGACTTAACTGAAAGAATTGCACTGTTATTTTTTGATGACTTAATGAATGTACTTGTTTTATTTCTCCAAAAACGTAGTGGTTGAAATCGCTGATCTTGTGGTGAAAGACGTTTACAAATCAAATGAAAGCAAAATCAGTTGTTTTGAATGCAAGATTTAATGATTTACGAGTATGATCTGTTTGGAGTCTTGTACTAAAAGTTTTGAAACACTGCACCATACTATTGATGATAGTACTAAAGTGACAAAAGAAAACAGCGATAGGGTCACTGCGTAGGATCCAGCCTCTAAGGTTTACAAAACGGAATTAAACAATAACACGACTCGTGTCCTCCTCCTCCTCCTCCCCTTCCCGAACGAGACCTGAATATTAGTAGTCCTGGGTGGCGGGATAGTACTGCAAGTGTCTAAAGCGAAAACAAGGAGATTACAAGACAATGCCAACTGGTCAAAAGTGGTCCAATATAAAGAAAATACATAGGCTGCCTTATCAGAGGCAGACAGATTTACATACGGTGGGGTTTGTGAACAGCAGTGATTGGGAAACAGTACAGGACTGGGAGGTTCTCAGTTTCTCTGGGGAGGTAATGCAGTAAAGCCTTGTGTTTCATCACTGTCTGACGTGTTCAATAAAACACCACTATACTTGGAACCCAGCATGCTTTGCTCTACGTCCAGGCCAGGTGGACATTAATCAGACCAGTGGCTGGCACTGTGCACCACAGACATCCTCCCTTCAAAGCATGACCTTTATCTACCTGTTCATCTTCCACTCCTGCCTTTCACACGCACTCTTCTGTTATAATATATTCATGAGGACTTTTTTGGGAAAGCAAATAAAAAATCTTACATATGGCCTGTGTAACCAGCTAGGAAACATATGTTACCTCCTATGCTGGTTATGGCTTGGAAAGTAGTGGCAAGAGAAAGTTTGCTTTTCACAACTTTATGTAAATCCTCCAATACACATTAAGCATGCCATCGTTTCAGCCCTCAGCTGACGTGTGGAGTATCTGTCAGAAAGGTGCCTCGGAAGGTAACGTGCCTTACCTCGGAAGGTAACGTGCGACCACTGACATTTCCATGTGTTTGCACTATGAAAATGTATAACGAATATCTGGTAAAAAGTCTCGTTCATCAAAGTAAAACTATAAAAGTGTAAAAACGCTCTTACGCTAGTACTGAATGCAAATAATACAAAGCGTATGCTATTCTCTAGGTCCCAAGATTTATGTTAGGATGACTTCAAAATAACTAATTGTACCGTGGACGGTTCAGTCATAGTATCCCCACTTACAAATACTGTACATTGGAATTTGGTTAGATGAGAATCTATCTTTTAAAGCACACATTAAGTTGGTTAAGAAGTTTAAGATTGAAACTGGTCTCTTTTATAGAAACTAATCATGTCTCGTCACAGCATAGTAATTCAGTTGTGCAAGCCAATGATGTCGGAGCTATGAGGATTTACATTCATGCTTCAGCGTCAGTACAGAAACCTCCGGACTTTGTCTGTCATGCAGCTTACTGGGAAAAAAAACCTTTGCAAACATCGTCTTTTGTACACTTCGTTTAGCTGGGACTCCGACTCCCAGAAGGGCCAAACATTGGTTGAAATTTGTATATAACTAAACTGCTGATTAGATTACTCCCATCCCATGCACTGTCCCCTGTGGAAATCAAACCCAAACTATGGGTTGTAAGCACCGTGTTCTACTAACAGAGCAAAACACAATGTCGTAAAACATAATAAAAAGTAGACACGCCCCACTGCTTAAAATACAACTGCACAAAATAGAAAATAGCTTTATTAATCATGTACAATATAGGGATAGACTTATTGACGGCTAGACACAAAATGTTCTCCTTTACTGAAAGCAGTGTGTTAATATTCTTTAAAGTGAACACTGTGTTGTGTTTGGGTCCTCACTGCGTAGAAGTTATATTTGCACCATCAGACTTAAACCAAACGGCCATTTAAACGGCCATTTCTCTACCCTCACCCCATTACTTTCCCCTTCTCCTTTACCCTCCTCCCCCATTCCTCCTTCTCCCCTCCTCCCCCATTCCTCCCACCATGCCTGCCTTTTTCCCCTCGCCCCTTTTATTCCTAAAAGTGATTTTCCATTCAGCCTCTCTCCTCCAGTGAATGGAGGTGCCTACTGGATAAGTGGTGTGTAAAGACAACCTCCCCCCTCATCACATCCCCATTCTGAATGGGACAACACCCAGGGAAACAGGGAGCTGCCGAGCTCCTAAAAAGCCTGGTCCTCTGCAGGGGTCTGGAGCGAGGGGGTAGCCCCCTCCTGGCAGAGCCACACGCGGGGCGAACCAGGCCTTTGTCTGGGCCGTCAGCCACATAACGGGGCTGCTTTGTGTGGCTGGGGCTCGGGAGCGACTGCTAAACCCACTTATTTACTCTCCTCCCCTGTCAGCGCATGGTGGATGCTCATGCTCGGACACACATCCATCTTGCTTTATTACGTTATGGTCCGCTTGGCACACTCACAGGGACAAAAGTGTACACACACAGACACAGCTAGACTGAATGGCCTCCCTATGCCAGGACACACGAGGACCAGACCCAGGCTGGTCACCACAAGTCCCGTCCCCCGTCCCCCCCCCCGTCTGGAGTCTGTGTGGGGCCTGGGCTCCGGAGGATATTTTTACAACATGGCTGACAGGAAGGCAGGACAATTCAACAAGTCTCCACCCTACAGGCCGATTGTCACCGCGCTTTAACCGTATACGGATCTCACGCTAAACAGGACTGGGCTGGACGCCTGTGGAGACACAGAAACAGGACCCCCTCTGGGGGTCAGAGCAAGGGCAAGAGAGACACTGCTCGGACCCCGTTACTGACCACTTAGTCACTGTGGGACAGCAAATGGCACTTAAAGGCCTTCTCATGATCTGGAAGTGATTAAGCGGATTTAGACTAGTTTCTCCCCTATCTGTGTTTTTGTCAGTCATGAGTCAGAACAGGGTGTGCACTTCCCTTGTTACGTTCACACAGACAGGCACACATTGGGGTCAGTTCTCACATCCTGGACTACGGTCTGACCCTAAGATGGCCGCCACTACAGGGCCAGACCCAAACAGGCCGGAGTGGATCTCATGACCTAGCAATCCATCAGAGATCCATCCCACCTTTGTAGTAGACCGGTGTAGGAAGAGGCTGATAAGAGCTCAGTACAGGGCTCTGCGCGCTGCCTGTTACACTGTGTGGTCACAGATACACAGATATCCCACACTCACGGGGAACCTTCATTCCCTATCCACTACTGGACTTAAAGACAAGGTAGGGAGCTTCTGGGGCAGAACAGGGACAAAAAAAACCCCCACCCATCCCATCTCGATATCCCATGTCCTATCACAGGGACGGGGGGTGGCGTCTGGAGGAGTGAGTGTTTCTGAGAGACTACAGGTGCCTTCTTGGTGTGCGTTGGAGTTGGATGTGATAAGAACATCTCTCTGAGGTAAAAACAGCCCAGCTGATAGCGTCAGGCTCAGGTTTAGGGGAGCTTCTGTCATGGTTAAGAAACAGACACCAGGGGAGTCAAGTGGGGACAGAGGGTCACCCCAAAATATGACACCACCTAGAGGAGATACAGAACAGACAAGCGACCTTATCAGTCGCAAAACACCCATGGCAAAGCCTGTGTGGAGAAAACAGGATCACCAGAGAATTCACACTCCGGAGGAGTTTACATGGGAAAAGTGCTAATTGTAATGAGGTTTCAGTCAGTTCAAGTCTTAATTGGATTTTATTCATTTTTTTCTTACATACTTGTTCAAATACACAATCTAAAATATTATATATTAGCCAGGATGCTTTCACCTGTTGAAGAAGACCCCTTTCCCTAGATCCCAGGGGAAATGATCAGTAGTGTAAACAGGCTGTGGCATGGGAGTGGGAGTCAGGGTCGCCACCCCCCCGTCAGTGATTGTTAAGCTGCATAATAGGGCCTGAGAAGTGATTCAGTTTAGGGGGACTGCTGAGGGTGCGTCAAAGACAGGGAGAAACTACAAGCCTCCCCTCTTCAACGGGTAACACAGCCCCTTATCAGACCACTCCTCCTGACGCTGACCGACAACCACTACTGATCACTGAGACAACGCGCCAAGTCGGGATTTACATCCTGGGTGGGCATACGTTTACGGTCTGACCAATCAGGAGCGTGCCGTAGTGTAGGCTCGTAACACCATGATTGTTGTGTGCAAAGACGTATTGCTATGGAACTGGAAATAACACGGTTGCAATCATGATTCAGTTAGTAATAGGAACTTTTTTTATACCAGTTGATCAAATATGGTTGAATAGAGCTGCCCACGTCCTATTTATTTTACAGTGCACGTGCAAAACGTCAAACAAGGGGAGCTTATATTTGTCCTCCCCCACGACAATGTACAAGTACTATACAAGTGTGTTGGTTACAGCGTTTGCATAACACAGCTGACGTAAAACGTAAGGTACGAGGTTAGCGCTCATTCTGGAGCACTCGAGCTAGCAGGCTTAATGCTATATCTGTATGGATTCGGTAACGTGTGTGTGTCGAGGGAAGGGGATCCCATGGAAAGCCATTGTTCCAAGTCTCCAGGGTCCCTGGCTAAAGGACACGGTCCAGGATTGTTCAGGGGTGTGCCGGGGATAAGCCAGGGAGGGTGTGGTGCTTCCTAGGTTATTGTTAGGAGCATCCTGTGAAATATAGGTAGTACTACTACTGTACAGCTGGCTGGAGGACTGCAACAGGTTTACACACTTTTAACTACATATTTCCCTCTTATCTCTGATATTCTCTGATGTTTTCTTCCCTCCAAACCATGCCCAATAACCGAAGTTCAAGAGACAGCGTTATTAATAGAACTAGCAGCCACTAACACATTAGACGCACATTAAGTCTACTGTGATGTGACCTTAATGATGTGCGATAGATCATGTATGTAACGTGTATGCGGCCCATGCAACATTGAAGCCTTGACACGGTTTGCGTTTGTTCCCTCTAGGTCTTGTTCTTCATGCGTCCGTCATGGGTGACGGCAATACCACTGTGCCCATTGGGGATGGGTCAACCACAAATACTACCCAGCTCCCCCCAAATGCTTCCACTACAGTGCCGACAATGACAGAAAACACTACGAACGCAAACACCACAGAAACAGTCACTACTGAGCCCAGGATCACGCCAACACCTGGCTCTACCGCAGATAACCCTGTAGTTCATGCAAGTACCACTAACGAACAGACGGAACCCAACCCCACCTCCGGTACTGGCAGCACGGTCGCGTCCACAACAGCTAATGCCATTTGGACCACTTCTCAACCTGAGGTGACTGAAAACACGAGCAGAGCTCCTGCCCCGACTACGACGACCACAGCGCTCACCACAATGACCACTAACGCTACTCCTCCTGAGACCACGAACACGGAGTTAGCAACATCTCTGACAGCCCAACCCACCGATGCCATCACCGAAAGTAAGAGCCCCTCTACTTCTGCCACAATTTCACCTCAAAATGCCTGTGACGTCAAAAGGATTAGAATTAAAAACGAAAAGGCTGTTCAGTTCTTACATGTTCATATGTGGTTGTGCGCGATTACAAATGGAAGCGAGGGAACAGCTTATTTTTGATCTTGTATAATTAAGGAAATCGTCAAAATGCCCCATACTTTTTGTGCTAATCATTTTTTTTCTGAAACATCCACAGGTGGGAGACCGGCCACAACACTTTCGACACCATTTTCAGAGTCATCCTCTTCCTCCGAGCCCACCTCTACATCAAAACTCAATTCAGCTCCACCCATGTCCGACACACGCACAGTTCTGGTGCCCATAACACTGGCCAAGACAACAGCTAGCCAATCAATAGACAAAAACATTAAACGGGTACGAAGACTTTTACACAAATGAATGTTTAATGTCAGACAGATTTGGACAGTACTTATATTCTGATTTCTACCTCACATAAGGAACACAACGGGTTGGTGCCCACAACTCCGGCCAAGACAACAGCTATCCTGCCAGTAGACAAATACATTAAACAGGTACGAAGACTTTTACACAAATGAATGTTTAATGTCAGATAGATTTGGACAGTACTTATATTCTGATTTCTACCTCACATAAAAGGTTAACTGTTTATTTTTGCTTCAACAGTTTTTTATGTCCAAAGGAGATAAAGAGGTAAGAATTTCTGCTTTACACCTTTGCCACTGTTTTTTCCTAATTGTTTCAGATGTGGGTTTAGGTGGCAATCTGTGACAAAATATAATTTAATAGAAAAAAATGCATCCCGGGAGTTACACATTTAAGGGGAATGACTGAATACACATAGCACAGACCTCTCCAGAATCCAACAACAGCCACCCCAGCATGAACCTAATTTCTGTTTCCAAAGCCAGAGCAGGAAGTGGTGTATCATCGCACAAAAATAATCCACTGTCATTGAGTGGAAAAAGCTTGAGTCTTAGTGGAAAACCTTCTGCCTGTTTCTGTCTTTCCCACATATTTCATTTCTCATTTGCGTTCTCCTTTGCTTTCTATGAACAGCTGTTCTGCCTTATAATTGCCAAGAATAACTGATGCTTTATTGACCTCTTATTCACCTTTGACCTTTCCCAATCATTTACAAAATGACATCAGCTAGTCACTGTCTTGACATACAGACAGATTCGCCAGTCAAGTCATGTTGATTTTTGCTTTGTAGTCTTACTTGTTTTCTCTCACCAGATGCACAACAGTACAGAACTGGCGAACCTCTGCAAATTTCTGATGTCCCATTTGAAAGATGGTGCCAACTGTTCTCTGACAATAAGGGGGTCCAAAGATAACAAAGACAAGACCATTGACATCATCGTGTCCGGCTGTGGTATGTACATCACCCACAACACATGCTTCTGACAACACTTCTAAGTGTATAAACCACACTCAAAGCACCTATTGTCATAATGCTACTCTTGGTTTAAACCTGGTTTGCTAAAAAATATGCGCCAATTGACATCAAGGGCAAGTACCAGAAATGCACTGTTGTTTATTAAGTTTTCCATTTCTTTCTTTACAGTGGAACCCTTGGTCATGAATCAATTCTTTGATAAATACACTGTAAGTCTAATAAAACATTCTGAACAGACTACAACATGCTCCTGAATGTTATCTTAAAAGGGGCACTGTAGAATCCTGCCTCTAAATAATAATTTGCCTCCTGCTCGTCTTCCTTCAACAAATGACACCGGTACAGTACAAGCTAGTCCATGGTGGTTTAGACGCCGATTCATTTTGTAGAAAATTAGGCCTATTTGAAACATCAACTTAAAACATTAACTGCAGAGGTCGACTGGTGATTTTTGCTTGTTTTTATGCTAGTTGTACAGAAATTGTTTTGACATATCGCCACTTTAAGCTGTCTAATGGAAAGGTTTATTAGAGCCGTCAGAGTGAATCTTTATTTACCTCTTCTGTCCTTCAGATACCAAATGACAAAACGACCTTGATTGCCATCATTACATCCTGCGGAGCCGTGCTGGCCATGATTATAGGCTTCATCATTTACGCATCCTTCTACCGTAAGCCCTACAAGAAGAATCACCAGGTAAACAAAACACTCCACAAACAATAACTGCGGTGATGTTTGCACATTTCTCTACTGTACTTACATTTCCCCTCCCCACAGCTATACCTGACAGAGGAGCTGCAGACCGTGGAGAACGGTTACCACGACAACCCGACCCTGGAGGTGGAGGCGCAGCCGGAGATGCAGGAGAAGAAGGTGGCCCTGAATGGAGAGTACAACGACTGCTGGATCGCACCCTTCGACTGCCTGCCCAAAGAGGGCATTCCCCCGGAGGAGGAAGACACCCACCTGTAGGCAGGAACAAGGACAGACCGTAGCGCTACCGGACCCCTTCGTAGACAGAACCATGCCAGACACCACCCTCCCTACACTGTTACAAGGGTCTGTGCGAAAAAAATAAAATAATACCCAGCCTAAAAAGGTGGCAGTCCCATTGCTATGGCCATAGAAAGTCCTCGGCCAAATGTGCATTTCAATGTGCACCCGAGCACCTGTATATAGTATATATATTTATATATATTTGTTTTTGAGAGCAATTGAAGCGTAAACTTTCTAATCTGTAACCCTACTTGCCTTGACTGACAAAATACCAATAGTAACGCGTCAGAGAAACGGACCTCAGGATAAAGTGAAATTAACATCCTGGCAACTTAATAAAAATACTACTGTAAATGAACTCTGACAACCTTGCGGTGGCTGCAGTATGGCAGCCATACACTGGTACAACTAAGCAACCTAAACCACACTAACAAAACAAGGGTGTCAATGGAGACACGGCTGGGATGGGAGCTGCTAGAAAAGAGAAAGGGAAAAACACTGAACACTCATATGAATCTTCTGAAGATTATACACCTAAGGCTGTTTTGTGTTGCTCGACATGGTGTTCTAACTCCAAGGCTTGCCTTGGTCTATCAAACGCGTTTTGTAGACTAGGGCTAGCTCTACTACACCAGGAAGGCTGGTCCCTACGGATCGTTGTTTTGTTGTAGACCGATGTTAAAAGGCCCTGCCGTCCTTTGGGGACTGAACACTGCAAATCACTTTCTACATGTCTGCACATCGTGGGCCTCAACCCATTTACCTTTTTGGTTTGTGAATTTATTTTGTCAATCAAATGAATAGACAAGTATTCATATCCCCATGTGATAACAGCCAAAAATATTAAAATGTATAAATGCAGTTTCTAATTGACCAACACCCAACAATGCCCCACTACCCAACACATTCCTAGGTATTGTATCATTATTTTTGTACAGTCTCACTATTATTAGATGTGAACTTTTTCACCAAAGTATTTAGCAGCTATTATATGCATTTACATTTTGTTTGCTATTAAAGCAAAACAGGGGGTCTGACACACTGGAAGCTGAGCCGGGTCAAGCGTGATCAGGACAGCCATTTTCTCATACCAATAAAGATTTGACAATAAAACAAACCATTTCAAGAAGTTGTCTTTTTTTTTAAGACAAAATCTGCAGATGGTGGAATCGAACCAGTCGACATAGTTATGAGCTCCTTGACACGTTTGTCACTGCAAACAAATCAAAGGCCAGTCATGTATAAGAAAACCTGAACAAAATACAATCTTTATTCGTTATGTACATTACATACAATGCAATTCTACAATAGGCTTTCTACACATTCACTTTATTCACAGAGTAGTGTTCCTTCACACATCTTTCCCCACATCCTCCTGAGTTCTGCCCAGGAAGAAGAGGGGCAACATGTAAAGAGGAGGCAGATGAAGAAAATGACATTCAATTTATCTCAAAATTATGTCAAGATTTCCTTTCCCTCCCCAAAATAAGCAATAGAAAGTATTTGGCATTCTGTATATTTTTTTTTAAACAAGGTGCTTTATTACGTTTTTTTTACATGTTATGTTAAGCTTATTATTTTTATTTCTGGCACAAAAAAGAAACTACTGTTGACACTGAAAAAGCCCTGTATTCTCTGATAATGACCGTAATGTACGATGTTCTAAACTGTGTTTTATTGCAAAGCTATGATGTTATGACAATTGTCTCTATCTCTAGATCTCAGTTAATCAGTGAATTATATTTGCTAAGTTTAGCATGATGGCAGAAGACATACATTAGCAAACAGACAGACAAACAAACAAGCACAGAGACACGCTGAGATAACTTCAAACTCACAACGTAAGCATACAGGTCTCTGTACTAAGAATAAAAGCAGCAAATGTGTACGCACGCGCACACGCACAAATGATTCAAATTAAACTAAAGCTGATTCCATCAAAATAATCTGACCACTCGTCTTCCAACCATGTTTTCATAAATTTGTCAGCATGAAGGAGCCAGAAGTATGGGGACATATTAGTTACAATCAATGTCTGCCAAACGATGAATAACTTATTTGTGGCAGGATTCAAGAGCTAATTGTATGATCCCGTCCAGCTAGGATCTGTGATGGTAAAACTGCCACGTCTGTTTGCAACATACTCCAACAATAATAACGCTACATCACACCAACAGTTTCTCCCCCCTCTGACATAACTGGACGTGCAACACAGCAGCACATTTAAATCGTTTTTTTTTTTTTACCTTGATTCGTGCTTCTGCTGGAGCCTGCCCCACCTGTTGTTTTGTTAAACAAATGCTTATCTTTTAGTAGAGTGGAGCTATATATATATATATATATATATATATATATATATATATATATATATATATATATATATATATATATATATATATATATATATATATATATATATATATATATATATATATATATATATATA
>JACXGI010004608.1:0-52534 GCA_016801175.1 Esox masquinongy | reverse complement strand
TCTATAATGAACAACTATAGACCTGTATCAAATCTCCCTTTTATAGCCAAGATCATTGAGAAGGTTGTCTTCAATCAACTCAGCAATTTTGTGACCTCAAGCGGTCTCTTAGACAAATTTCAGTCAGGTTTCCGACCTCACCACAGTACTGAAACGGCCCTGATTAAAGTTTTAAATGATATACGGCTGAATTCTGATTCTGATAAAATAACAGTTCTGATTCTATTAGATCTCAGTGCAGCATTTGACACTGTAGATCATAGAACACTTATAGATAGGCTGGAAAATTGGGTAGGACTCTCCGGGACAGTCATTGATTGGTTCAGATCTTATCTAGATGGCCGGAGTTACTTTGTCGCCATTGGTAATCATGAATCTGATAGGGTGGCTATGACATGCGGAGTTCCACAGGGATCAGTTCTCGGACCGCTTCTGTTCAATCTCTAAATGCTACCTCTGGGCCAAATTCTACAGAACAACAACATTAATTACCACAGCTATGCTGATGATACTCAAATATATATGGCTCTCGAACCGTATGACAACAGCTCAATAGACTCTCTGTGTCACTGTATAGAGTGCATAAATACCTGGATGAACCAAAATTGTGATTGTTGATTATTGTGTTTGGCAACAAAAATAAAAGAACAAGTATTAGTAAAGAGCTGGATTCTCGGGCCCTTAAAACCAGGGATCAAGTGCGTAATCTTGGTGTTCTGATAGACTCAGACCTCACATTTAACAGTCATATCAAAGCGGTCACCAAAACAGCATTCTATCATCTAAAAAATATAACCAGAATCAAAGGCTTGGTGTCCCACAAAGACCAAGAGAAGCTCATCCATGCTTTTATCTCTAGTAGGGTTGACTACTGTAATGGCATCTTAACTGGACTCCCGAAAAAGACTGTAAAACAGCTGCAGCTCATTCAGAATGCAGCTGCTAGAATGTTAACCAGGACCAAGAGAACAGAGCACATCACTCCGGTTCTTAAATCTTTACATTGGCTTCCAGTCAGTTACAGAATAGATTTCAAAGTGGTGCTTTTAGTTTATAAATCTCTGAATGGTTTAGGACCCGAAAACATCTGATATGTTTGAAGAATATAAACCGAGCAGGGCTCTTAGATCCATGAACACAGGTCAGCTAGTAGAGCCCAGAGCCCAAACTAAACATGGAGAAGCTGCGTTTAGCACTTATGCTGTACACAACTGGAATAAACTACCAGAAGATCTACCAGAAGAAGGCAACAGGTCAGTAACATGATTGGGTATAAAAAGATTATTCCAGAGAGGATGGGTCTGTCAGAAGTGAGGATAGGGAGGGGTTCACCACTCTGTGAAAGACTGCGTGGGTGAATACTGCAACAATTTAAGAATAACATTTCTCAATGTAAAACTGCAAAGAGTTTGGGGATCTCATCATCTATGGTACATAATAACATTAAAAGATTCAGAGAATCCAGAGAATTGTCTGTATGCAAGGGACAAGGCCAAAAACCAATACTGGATGGCCATGATCTTCGGATCTTCAGGCGGCTGCATTAAAAACGGACACAATTCTGTAGTGGACATCACTGCATGGGCTCAGGAACACTTCCAAAAATCATTGTCTGTGAACACAGTACGTCTCTGCATCCACAAATGCAAGTTAAATCTCTACCATGCAAAGAAGAAGCCATATATAAACAAGATGGACTGAGGCAAAGTGGAAATTAACATTTTAATTTTTTTGGGGGTATCATGGACGCCGCATCCACTGGGCTAAAAAGGAAAGGGACCATCCTGGCTTGTTATCAGCACACAGTTCAAAAGCCAGCATCCGTGATGGTACAGAATGTGGGTGCATTAGTGCACATGGCATGAGTGACTTGCACGTCTGTGAAGGCACCATTAATGCTGAGCAATATATGCAGGTTTTGGAGCAACATATGCTGCCATCCAGACAACGTCTTTTTCTGGAGAGGCCTTGCGAATTTCACCAAGACAATGCCAAACCACATTCTGCACGTATTACAACAGCATGGCTCTATGGTAAAAGAGTCTGTGTGCTAAACTAGCCTGCCTGCAGTCCAGACCTGTCACCCTTTGAAAACAATTGGCGCTTTATGATATGCAAAATACGACAAGGGAGACCCCAAACTGTTGAGCAGCTAAAATCTTATATCAAGCAAGAATGGGAATACATTTCACTTCCAAAACTATAGCAGTTGGTCTCCTCAATTCCCAAACGCTTACAGAGTATTGTTAAAAGAAGAGGTGATGCAACACAGTGGTAAACATGCCCCTGTCCCAACTTTTTTTGAAACGTCTTGCTGGCATCAAATTGAAAATGGGCATGTATTCTTTCAAAAACTATAACATTTTTCAGTTTCAACATTTGATATGATTGATGCCTTTGTACTATTTTCAATTAATTATAAGGATTAATGATTTGCACATCATTGTATTCTGTTTTTATTTGCATTTTACGCAGTGTCACAAATGTTTGGGAAACGGGGTTGTATTTAAACTTACCTACTCATCAACCCAGTTGGTACCATAATGACACAATCCAGTATCAAAATACAGGAAGCTCATGCCCAGTGTTCCAGAGTACATACCGTAGATGCCTTTATAAGTTCATAAAAACAGACAGTAATCCATTGTTTTCCATATTTTAATTGATAGTTAAAATTTTATAAACCATCCAAACAATATAATATATAACCAACCAAGTGAATTAATGCTCCCTTTTCTTTCAATGCATGTTTTTCAAAATGTGGCCAAATGCCCAAGCAGTAAACAAGCATGAATGTGCTTTTACCCTAAACCACATTAATAGCATGGTGAATCATTAAACAGCTAAACATTCAGTTAGATTTGGTAAGCTCAACTGCTTTCCTCCAAATCAGGTCAGAAACCACCTGTCCAGTGCCCTCTGGACATTTGTCACCAGTTTAACCAAAGCTATCAGGCCTTAATTGGAACTGCTTGTAAACTGTTTGGCCAAGCTCAGTGGAATTGGCTTGATTAAGATCAGGGGTTCTCGATGCCAAAATGCAACAGCGTTGCGCCTGTTATTGACACGAACACACGCATACATACGCGGTGCACAGACATTATACAAATGTCGATGCGGTTACGGGTAGTGCATTTTCCCCCGTTGACAAACCTGTGAGCGGTCAACCTGGGACTCAGTTTTGCTGATGAGTAGGGCAGGCTGGTGGGCATGTCCAAGCTTGTCCACGACTCCCTGGGGGGATTTTGCCTGATTAAGCTGCAACACGCTCAGCAACACGCCGCCATATGGTGAGTTAATTACGATGGCCCTCCCACTGGGCCCACAGCCTAGCTGGGGTACAGGCGTGGGCCTCCCCACTGACAGCTAGCGCCGGTGACTTCAGAGCTGATTGACATAGACAGAGTGAGGTTGGGCGGGGAATAGGAGGAGGCTGACGGGTAAATACGATGAACATGATGTCATTAACTATGGCCTTTCTCTGTGCTTCCCCTGAAGATGCCTCGTTTGGATTCACTGAGGAGAAAGGAAGAGGAGACAAGGAAAGGAGCAAAGGAGGCGAGCACAGGACGCTACCTTCACATCCCTCATCATAGGGACGTACTTTGGTATTCTCCATCTAGACCCTGGAGGGTTTGCTGGGTACTGTATTCAGATGGATAAGGTTATACTATGTCAGACTTGGTCCAAGCCCATTACCTGCCTAGGATTCTACACACACCTCAGTCCCCTCTTCCAGCACTTCTCTGGCCGTTCCTCCCACTGCTGACCTCTGGAGCTGAATTAAACTAGGCCAGAACAGACTAAACCAAACCTAAGGAAAGTGAGAGACTCCAAAGCAGCTTAGAAATGTTATTGGTCCATTTGTCTAGTTTGCACTGCTATTGAGCTGATGTTTAGCTCTCACAGAGTTGTGGTAGAGTTATTTATTGTTCTAATATGATTGATGATTCTAATTCTAATATGAATAATGATTCTAACATAGTTCTAATGATTGTAATAATGGTTCTTTATTGGAGTGTATTAGGATGGGCAATTAATGAATCACTTAGAGGATTATGACTGGCAAAATGGTTTGAGCAAATGGCTACCTAATATCCCTCTATTACAGCACTTACAGTAATTGGTATTGTTTTTATGAATTCCATATATAAAAGCTGTTATATTGAGTGGGATGATGACATGAAAAATGTGGATCCAACAGCCAGTGAATCTCGAAATAAAGATCCAGTATCTTAATTCCAGGACAAGTTTTAGCATGTATAGTGAGAACCGTGCAACACAATTAGAACTACTGATTTTCAAAAACAAAATGCAGATATGGATGAAATTCTTCAGATTAAGCAATACTGTGGTAATTGTATATTATACCTAAGGTCATTTTTCTCTCTATTTCTGCAATGTCCCAACTAGAGCAAGGATAGACAATATCTAAAGTTGACATTGTCCTAGATTAGTGTATTTCTTGATTTAGAAGGTTTGTTGAATGTTAGAATGTTACATTTCAATGCTGACATTAGATCAAGAAAATGTAATATCTTTACATAGGACAACTTTTTAATACAGGTAGCAACAGTTTAAGCATTTGTCCTTTTCCACGTGAAAACAGAATGTATTGATTTGTGAAACAAAGCCTGTGAAGTGTCTGTACCGTATAAAATAGTCACTGATCATTTGTTTTAGCTCCTGACTGCAATAGCGCACTGGTGTTCTGGTGTCTTAGCTGTTCTCCTCTTCTGGTCTCAGACAGCTCTGGTTCTCAGAGAGTATAAACAACACTGGTGTTCTGGTGTCTTAGCTGTTCTCCTCTTCTGGTTTTAGATGGCTCTGGTTCTCAGACAGTATAAACAAAGAGCTTCAGTGTGCTAGCACAGTGCGTACGGACATATTTCACCAGTAGAAAATGATTATGCATTACTTTATTGCTGTACAATTACAGTATCTCACAGAAGTGAGTACACCCCTCACATTTTTGTAAATATTTGATTATATCTTTTCATGTGACAACACTGAAGAAACGACACTTTACTATAATGTAAAGTAGTGAGTGTACAGCTTGTATAACAGTGTAAATTTGCTGTCCCCTCAAAATAACACAAGACACAGACATTAATGTCTAAACCGCTGGCAACCAAAGTGAGTACACCCCTAAGTGAAAATGTCCAAATTGGGCCCAAAGTGTCAATATTTTGTGTGGCCAGAGCTTCCACCAGAGCTTCACAGGTTGCCACTAGAGTCCTCTTCCACTCCTCCATGACGACGTCACAGAGCTGGTGGATGTTAGCGACCTTGCGCTCCTCCACCTTCCGTTTGAGGATGCCCCACAGATGCTCAATAGGGTTTAGGTCTGGAGACATGCTTGGCCAGTCCATCACCTTTACCCTCAGCTTCTTTAGCAAGGCAGTGGTCGTCTTGGAGGTGTGTTTGGGGTCGTTATTATGTTGGAATACTGCCCTGCGGCCCAGTCTCTGAAGGGAGGGGATCATGCTCTGCTCCAGTATGTCACAGTACATGTTGGCATTCATGGTTCCCTCAATGAACTGTAGCTCCCCAATGCCTGCACCACTCATGCAGCTCCAGACCATGACACTCCCACCAACATGCTTGACTGTAGGCAAGACACACTTGTCTTTGTACTCCTCACCTGGTTGCCGCCACACACGCTTGACACCATCTGAACCAAATAAGTTTATCTTGGTCTCATCAGACCACAGGACATGGTTCCAGTAATCCATGTCCTTAGTGTGCTTGTCTTGAGCAAACTGTTTGCGGGCTTTCTTGTGCATCATCTTTAGAAGAGTCTTCCTTCTGGGACGACAGCCATGCAGACCAATTTGATGTAGTGTGCGGCGTATGGTCTGAGCACTGACAGGCTGACCCCCCCACCCCTTCAACCTCTGCAGCAATGCTGGCAGCACTCATACATCTATTTCCCAAGACAACTTCTGGATATGACGCTGAGCACGTGCACACAACTTCTTTGGTCGACCATGGCGAGGCCTGTTCTGAGTGGAACCTGTCCTGTTAAACCGCTGTATGGTCTTGGCCAATGTGCTGCAGCTCAGTTTCAAGGTCTTGGCAATCTTCTTATAGCCTAGGCCATCTTTATGTAGAGCAACAATTCTTTTTTTCAGATCCTCAGAGAGTTCTTTGCCATGAGGTGCCAAGTTGAACTTCCAGTGACCAGTATGAGGGAGTGTGAGAGCAATAACACCAAATTTAACACACCTGCTCCCCATTCACACCTGAGACCTTGTAACACTTACTAGTCACATGACACCGGGGAGGGAAAATGGCTAATTGGGCCCAATTTGGACATTTTCACTTAGGGGTGTACTCACTTTTGTTGCCAGCGGTTTAGACATTAATGGCTGTGTGTTGAGTTATTTTGAGGGGACAGCAAATTTACACTGTTATACAAGCTGTACACTCACTACTTTACATTATAGCAAAGTGTCATTTTTTCAGTGTTGTCACATGAAAAGATATAATCAAATATTTACAAAAATGTGAGGGGTGTACTCACTTCTGTGAGATACTGTATATGTCACCGACCAATATTAGAAACAAGTAAACAAAGTCTAGGCTAATTTATTTTCATACAAAGATTGATGATGAATGTTCTGATATATGAGAAAACGAGCACACTGCAGTAAACGCAGCACAGTACAGTACAATGATATTTTACACAGAAGTAACTGACAGTACAATGATATTTGTGATACAGAAATAACTGACAGTGGCCTTACATTGCAGTCTAGACCACAATAGACCTGTCAACCTCTTGCTTACTAGCTTACTAGCAGTCAGTCAGTACAATACTTCAGTCCTGGGTGTAAGGATGTTGCTGCAGGTTAAATTGCTCCAGTATCATGTGTTTTTACTACTAGGAACAGTAGAATGTGTTGGTCTGAGTGGAGTTGTAACTACTATAACTTTGTACTGTCATGAACAGGGAACAAATAAAGATCTATCTTTCGCAGTGACTGTGTAGGATGCCTCTGGGACTCATTGAGATGGCTGCCATCGTTAGCAGTGCGCGTTACCACTACCACTGTAGAGCCTGGTGCAAAGAGACGGCATCGATTTGTTGTCCTATGGTACATTTTACCTAACCACCACAATCCCATGTAACGCATCACGACAGAAATAACCATGCAGCGTGGAGAGTTTGATTCTATTTTTGATGAGAATGAAGTGTAAATGTTCACCAAGAACTTAATTCCAGACAAGCTACATGTAAATCGGTCGTAGCAAAAGCAGACAGACGCCAGATGTTTTCGCTTCCCAAACCTGCGTCTTTGTAGATTAATGATCTATGATCTAGCTATTATACCATTTTGTACGAAACATTTTTCCTTCTAAAGTATACCCTAAACACCTCTCAAATTATTAATATTTCCTTTTCTTAACTGGCCAGATGTTGATAATGAATAAAATTGGCAATCAACATTGAATCAACATTGGCAAACAATAGATTTCATGTGTACTTTCATGAAATCTGTTGGACTGTGAAAGAGGGCCTGTTGCTATCCCATAAACACATAGGACAGCTGCAAGCTACACATCACTATCATCTTCCGTGATTGTGTTTCTAATATCGCACGGCAAAGTAACGCACAAGTTGGAAATCCAACGCGTACGACACCCCGCAAACTCTGTAACCTAGTCCGGCAGACGATTAGTAGTGGTGCAGACTGCACTCTATTGGAATGTATCGACTTTGCAGTAATGCTTATGGCTTGATGCCTTCTGTTTGAGTGAGGCCTTAGGGTTTGCATTGTGCAGGGAACTAAATGCCACTGTTGAGAGCACAGTGAAAACGCAACTGAAAGCAAACTTCTTTATTCCTTCTGCATAAGACAACCAGGGAGATAATCTGAAGCCTCTTGTTAGTGTAATAAGCTTTGGGATCCAGTATGATAAGAGGCAGCAACTGTGTGAAAGTAGCTCAAGTGCCAAGCTATTCAGCCAAATTACATCAAATGAGAAAATATATCCTCTTCACTCTGTTTCCTTATCCCGTCTGACACCAGTATGAATTATTCAACGGTGGATGGCATCTCTCAATCACAACGCCTTTCTGTAGCTAAGAATAACACTGCAGGTAGCCATCACTCACTTCTGAGGGGCTGAATGCACAGAACAGCTGGGTCTCACTTAACCATCATGGGGTGGATTTGATTGACAGTTAAAGGTCCCTTCTCTAACTGGTAACAAAGGCCAGCGCCTGGGAGGGTGGCAGTGTCACCAGTGTAAATAAGTGCGTACCTGGAGTTTTTTGTCCGCAGACGATGCGGCTTACGACTCGAAATTGAAGACCGGGGACCAGTCTGTCCCAGGAATGGAAGCCTGCAGCTGATGCCCTAATTGCACAAGCACACGCAGTGGCGCGAATACGCTCCCGCCCCGCTAGATCCGTGTCGCACCGATATTCCCAGAGAAAGCGGACAGGTTCTAGAGCCTTCCAGGAGTAGCCAGCAGGGCCAGACCTGTCCTTGCCCAGCTGCAAACCCTTCAGACCTCGTCAGTGGAGGCATTAAGAGGCTCACGTGGAGCAGCCAAGGGGAAGAGTGGGAACAACCGGAAGAGAGGGAGGGAAAAAAAAGCCAAGCGCTGGGAAAGGGCAGCGGAGTTGGAGAGGTAGAGGAGGAGGCCCCAGAAGGCAGAGAAAGGACAACAAGCAGTTGTGCTGCCCGCACAGCCGTCACAGCCCTCTCCACCTCTTCCCTTAATAAAACACCCTCCAGGGCCCACAACCCTTGTGTCTGTTCCCTGTGTTCTAACCCCCACACACACACAGGCGCACACATCGCTGCAAACTGGACCTGGGCCAGCCTCATCATTAAAGCTGATAAGACGACAGCCAAGAAAGCACAAGAACAGCCAGGGGGAGGCGAGAGGGCGAGGGGGCTGACTAACCAGCCACCATCATCTAGACAGGAAGTGTGTATAGTGTGTCTGTGATGTTGGACACGCACATGCGCGCGCACATTTATTTTTTCTCTAATCTAAATCTAATGAACAGTGCAACTGCGGGAGATACGGAAACAAAAACAAGAACTGTGTGTCTGTGTGAGTTTGGGTCTGTGTGAGTTTGGGTCTGTGTGAGTGTGAGAGAGACAGAATGAGAAAGATAAAGAATAAAAGAGATGGAACGAGAAAGGGTGTGTAAGAAAGAGAACGAGGGAGAATGTATGAATATGCAGCATGCTGAATCACTCCTATTGATCACCATGGAGCTAAACAAGCCCAACCCCTGCCATTCTTACATCAGAGGGCCAAAGAAACAAATCACAGGCTCTATATTCATCCATCCATTAGAATACCTAGCAACAGCCCATAGCTCTTTCTCTGATTTTTATCCGGCTGACACAGACGAGGGATATTCTTTGGGAGGCATTAAGCTAACATAAAAATAGATTTAACCTGCTTTACAGAACTTTGGCCAGTGGCATTGTTTTTCACTTTGTGGTATGGAAATAATACAAAGTTATATTATCCTAGGAAGTTACAGTAGGATCAGTGTATGGTCACTGTGCATTCAACGGTATTATCTGTAATTCCCATGAAATTCTTTCAAAATCCCTTTCCCTTATTTTGCACTATTTTCGGGTACAGAAATACAGTATCACTTTATAGTCTATTAAATTCCATAACTAATAAGCGTAAATGTAAAACATTATAAAATACAACAAGCATTTGTTCATCTTAAGGTTGAGTCTCAGTCAGAATCCGCTCTATTCGCGGCGCTCCTCGTGTGTCGCGTACATCCAGCCAAGTCTCCAGATGGTGACACTGCACAGTATCTGCCACTCCAGAGACCTAGAAAGCCCTGAAAGCCTCCAGTTTCCCCATGTGTCCTATTGCACAACATCTCAGTGCAATTATCCAGGACCTCTTGCCCAAGGGCACTCTCGTCTTCTCCCATGGTAGAGGCCAGGGCCAGCAAAACTATAACTGGTGGAGGCAGGGTGCACAGAGCAGATATGGTAAGAACATCCCAATGTTCCACTGTTTTTTTTAGACAGAACAAGCTGTGGAATAATAGTAGTTTGTGTCAAATAGCAATAGTAATGTTTGTACAGTTTATTCAAAAATCAATTTTCAGAGATGATGTTAATGATTGAGAGGATTTATGTTGGTCATCAGTACAGACAATCAGTTAGTTCTGAATGTTGTCTAAGACATAAAGGTCAAAGATCAACAGCTCAGCACTTACGTATATTATGAGTTTATATTATAGTGAGTTTATAGTTATAGTGAGTTTTCTACAACATCTGTTCAGTTTTTATTTTTTCCTGTCCAATGGCTCTTGCAGTACTGCAGACGTCTTTTCCCAGATATACATCAACCGAAAAAGAAACGTGGTGTGATGGAGCACAGAGTCCTTGTCAAACACTACACCTCAATAACAGATGCACTGGCCAAACAATAGCAGCATTATATGTCTGACTTGATGATGTCACCTTTTTATCTGTCCCAGCCTTCGTCCCAACGGGCACCCTACAGTATTCCCTATATAGTGCCTAACTACTAGTGCAAAAGCATTCCACAATAGGGAATATGGTGCTGATTGGGATGGAGGCCCATAGTTTATCTTCTTGGTGTTTAGCCCTTTAAAGTCCTATCATCGCCCTTTGATCTCTTTATCCTCACCTGAATGGGCGCACAAGCAATTTTCGATTGAAGGCATTATAGGATTATTTTAGCCAAATAAAATTCTGTTTGAGATGAGGAGTCACGAAAAGCAAGATGAACTGTGTAGAGGGTTCCTGTTCCCCAACAAAAACAGCAAATCCATGAACTTGGAATTAGAAGAATACACTCCGGCTGGAGTCAAGGAATAGACAGGAGAGCAACTATTGCAGAACAATGCAATTTGTCTATATTGAGATTTTCAAGCGAGGTGAAGGGTTTGAATAGTTAGGAACTTCAAAAATAACAACAATGTTGGGAAAATGAATACACTTCAGATAACGTATTCAACAAAATATTATTCCAAAATCTTGAGCAAAAACAGCTTGGCACTCCAGCTCTACCTGGCCCTGCCTGGTCAGTTAGAATGTATTGGCTTGTTCCAAACGCCATGGGATAAATCAGTTATCTTCAAAATTTTTTAGTTGACCTTGTACATACTCAAAAATGTTATACTTCACCGCTTCATATGTTAAACAATTATGGCGAATAATGACAAGCATTCCAACTATAAAATGCCTAATATTTACTAGCAAACATGGACTATCTCCCCGTGGACTAGTCTGCTTGGTCTTGTGCTCATGCATCTTGCGTCTGATGTCAAAATATAGCCTCCAGCTCACCACTGTTTTGCAGCAGAATGGCCCCCAGTTCAACTCCTAACCATCCATTAGCAGTGTGAAGGGTTGATTGAAGTCTCTAGACTGCAACTTGGTTTTCCCAGACAGCGCACCATTCATGAAAAACCCATCCAGTATTCAGCCCAGAATGTTCAGGGCTGTGTTTTTGGGCAAGTCTGGGAAAACTTGTGAGGACATATGACCGATAAACCATACGTACCAGACCACTAGCCTTAAAAATGACATATAACTTTCTATTTGTGTTTGGAAGCAAAAACGAAGAAATACTATCAACCTTACCCATCTCTGGTTAAGTGGCCCCCTCCCTCCCTAGTGACAGTTATTTTACCTCGCATTTTGCAAGGATACAGTTCAAAGTTGATATTAAGGCCACCTTCTGGATTCCATGTAGTTCCTGCTCCATCACATCTTACTCTTACACCCGGGCCTTCCCAACTCACCTTAAGGAAGTCTAGGGGACATCTCAACAGATGACCGAAAAAAAAACAAAAAAACACTGGAGGCTTGTGGCAATTAAGCAGTATGCAAAAAGCAAGCACGGCAGGCAATGGTCCCTGTCATTCGCTGCTTGTGAGACAAACTTGAATGACACGCTACTCAGGGTTGAAGTGTTTTACCAAACTGTCTGTCTGAGGACAATAGGGTGTGGCCTTTATGGCTTTCATCCTGAACGACTGCATAACTGTACGACAGAATTGGGGCCCTGATCTGTAAGGACCTCATAAAGAAGACCTTAATGTTAGTACTTTGCAGATGCAGCTCTCATCTGAATATTACACACTTTTCTAACTTGGACCTTGTGATACTTTATAGTGGATGGTGACGGTCTGAGTAGCGTCACATTATAATATAAAACAGTGTGAGGGCAGCTCACTGTATTCTCAGATTGTATTAAACATTACGGGGTTTGTTATTACCTCAGTTACCATGTAAATGTGGGTGAAATTGGGGAAGGACTTAAGAGGTCAAAGTATCCACAGCTACCTGAACACATTCCGCAGCACTGTTCGATGAATAAATCGGTGGAAAGTCAGCATGAAATGAGATGTCTTAAAACCTCTATTTACCTTTTTCTATAATTGAACACACACAAGCATGCAGGCACGCAATGAGGCATAATCAAACACACAAACACACAAACACACAAACACACACACACACACACACACACACACACACACACACACACACACACACACACACACACACACACGCTGCTACAAGGCTTCCATGAATATTTCCCTTTTCAAGTCTAAGCTCTACTGCTTTGTATATGATTTCATACATCACCAGGACAAATCTGTAGGTACCTAATTAATTCCCATTAATTTCTTATTGCATTCAATGCCAGTGCAATGATACACAGTCACCTCTAAAAAATGAATAGATCAAAGGCAACACAAAGCAAATGTACCATTGCTTTGGAAAATGAATCAAGCAGTTCTGAAAAATCATCTGAACGGAAATTCATGGAAAAGCTACAGTATATTTCAGTCCACACAATTCATATGACTATCCCTTAAAAAAATAAATTGTGTGATGAAGATACAAGGTGTGTCTTTCAACGTTATCTCTCAGCTCTTTGAAGTTGATGTTCAATTGAAATCCCTGACTCCGTCTGTCTCTTTTTTTGATCAATATCCCTGGATGAAGAGCATCATACAATTTTAATATCCTTTCCTCCCTAGCTCAAAATCAATACAGACTCGAACAAAGACATGCCAAACCATTAGCCATGCCAACACTGTTGTTGTTTTTCCAATGTGTTTTCTTCTCACACTGCTTCTAACAAATGAATGTAGACCTCTTGAGTGAGTCATCCTTGTAAATGTAACCAACCATTGTCTATAGCAAAGAGTATTCTTCAGTGGATCAACACGGGGAAAGGAATCAGACAAACATTCAAACTTTCCATTGGCAGTAAAAGCCTCCATCACATTGAAGCCAAACAGGAATGGCCCCTTTGTCACCTTTGTCTTCTTAAATGGCTTCATCGATCCAACATTTGCTGGCCCCGCGCTAAAACGCCTGCTGTGTGAAAAGCTTTCACAACCCCTGCTGCCATGTTTCTTGAAAGCCAGTAAGGGGCAATTCACCATGTTTACTTTGGTTCCCACTCAAGTGATGGGAAATGCATTGTGTGGATTTACAGTATTTTCAGGAAAAAATTAGATTAGAAAGTATTTTTGTGAATGAGATAATTAACCAGTATTTTTAAAATGGATGTAAGCCAACTCCAACATGGCTCAAGATGGGCACTAGTCTACAGTATGATTGTGCCGTTGAACGTGGGAGATGAAGTGACTATTTTGTATACTGCAGCGCTGTGTGCGTAAATCAGGTGTTGAGTGATCCACAAGACAAATGCAGACCTTGGCGACGACTTGTGACAGTTATTGAATATCTTGTGTATTCCTGGATATGACTACATGGGATGCCTCTAATATCAGAAGTGATTCCATAGCTGGTTTGAAGAATTAGGTTACGGTTAGGAAAAGAATTAAGGATCTGTAAAGAATTATCATTCTAAAACAAGAATCAAGTAGCTTGATGGTCCATGTTAATATAATCTTAAATGATGTACAAATGTATGATTAGCCCCATCCATCCTATGCATTTCACTCTTTTAAAACCATTTTAGGCAGAAAAAGCAAAAGAACTAGTGTGCCACCTACTGGACAGATTCTAGATGTCCGCTTACAGAAAACAAGACCACAGCTCCAGTATTGAAGAATGGTCACCTGTTGCTGTGTCCACATCAACTATTGGCTAGAACGTCTGTAGTGGGATCATTCTTTCAAACTACATCATGAATTCTTTCCTGCTGTGCCACTTGGCTGTACGTGCACAAGGGCTTACATTTTTTCCACATGAACAGAGTATCCTTGGCTACTATTCTAATTCCTCAACAATATAATCTCAGGTAAACACAGGTAAGTCATTATTGGGAGGGTACTGTTATTGTCATTGTAAGGAGAGCTGCATGCGCTGCGTCAGGTCACTATCGTTGTAATGAAACCGTTAATCATCAATTAACCTTATTAAAACATAGCTAATCCTGTATTCATGTTTATGTTAATTAAATAAATGATCTGACGATCTCCAAATTCATAGGTTGGGTATTGCAACAATGATATTGTATTGCAATAATAATATTGACATTTAAAATACATTCGTCTGTATGTTGGATGGAGGAAGATGTTCATATATCAGGTATTGGAGCGGGAACATTGTCAGCACAGCTGTTACTGCCACAGTGGTACAGATAGACAGTTGTTCAACACATGGATTGTAAAGGGAAAACGTATGGCTGTCAATGTCCATTAAATCCCCCTCTTGGACTAGTAGTTACTAAATTGTACCTAATCCAATCAATTTGGCCTAATCATGCGGTTATGAAATAGTTATGAATGGCTGCAGTAATCATAATTCCCGGCAGATGGAAGTAGCGAAAGAGACTGATGGAAACAATGACCTCAAAGCAATAAAGCAAAGACTTTCCTAAAGAAATTATAGAATAAATCCCAGGACATTTGACACCGATAAATCGACACCCATTGCACTGCAAGACTAATACTTTAACTAAAGCTCTGCCAGCTGAAATTTCCAATGATGTGGCTGAAGATGATAAGTGTTGAAAAGGAGCCAGAACATTCAGGCAGAGACCATTGTGGAATAGTGGGAGGGTTCAGCAGCTATACTAGGAGAAATTAGGAGAAACGGGTCAGCTATTCTGAAGATGCATGACGAAGAGAGCTCACAGAAGAAAATGTAATATCAAACAACTAGAGCATTAAAGTTCCTTTGAACTTGATACAGGCTTTACATTGGACTTGATGCACTTTTCTTTATTTTAAGGCAAGATAAATTCTCCATAGTATGTGATAAAGGATGTCGTATGGTGTTTGAGAGGCATGTCTTAGTACAGTAGATCCACAGTAACGGAACATACTGTATGTGAATAAGGAAGTCATAGAGATGGATGCGGTTTTATCAAAGATCACTGATTTGACAATGAGTTTCTGTTCCACTGGGAGACTTACATATTTTATGCATCAGAATGAGGTAAGGCTGAATAGAAGATTCTGATTGAATTGGTTCATTTTTTTATAATGTTGGGTTACTGTCGTTTGTGCCACTTTTAATTTTAAATGTGTGGTTTATTTTATTATGTTTTTATCTTATTAACAACTTTTATACAAATGAAGGAGTGCAACCCTATTTTTCAGGCAGTTGTGCTGTGTATTTGCTTCATGTTTATACATACATACCATAAAGAAATTATCTAAAATTAAATGCTAGGAAAAGACAACACAGTATCCTGTCTGAAAGGTACAAAAGACTGAGGTAGTTAGACTGAGGAACTTGTAACTTGTCGTCAGTTGTGATAACAGGTTAAAAACGTGACTCATATATTGTGTGCATAGGATCTAAACTAGGTTTTCTATGAGACTAAACAACTGTCTTTGAGAAAGACTGAAAAAGACTGTAGGACCAGGTGTGAGGAATGAGTTAAAAGGTGAAATATTCTTACACTAATACAGCCTCACTGGCACTGAGTGAACCCCCTCACTGCTAATGTCTGTAGAGTCCAGGGCTTTATAGACAGATCTACATTACTTAAAGAGTAGTGCACTATTTACAGAACAGGGTGCTATCTGGGATATATTCTCTGTCTTTTATTTACGTTCAAATAATTTAGCATTCACTCTTATCCAGATCAACTGATGCATACATACATACATACAGATCAACTGATGCAGCGAGTGCATATTTTTGACTCCGTTACTGGCCTTCCACATCCCTGGTGTAGCATACTTCACCAATTCAAATAAAACATGTCTCTCGTAACCTTCCTGTCTGTATTGGACTATATCTCTCTATGTAAATCCCTGTCCAGGTTGGTGCTAAGAATGGAGTTTGCTAGCAGGATGACTGCAGGACAGGACTGTCTTTACCAAGCTGTCAAAAAGTGAGTTTGAAGAATGGGGACTACTGGCTGAATAGTAATAGGACTATTGAGAATCAGCAACAATAGTTACAACTTAAAGTGTTCCCCTTAAGCCATGCAATTGTTTCAAGAAGAACACCAAACAATTAAAAAGCATCAACTCACACTGGTGCCTCTAGCCTTTTGTGAGCCCTATGATCAAAACTGTTATTTTTCATTAGTATTTTTATTCATTTTGCTTGCTTCTGCAATTCTAAATTGTTTTGGCACAGAGTTAGCTTAGCATACTTGCAGAAATTAAATAAACATTTCACAATGCAAAATCTAATATAAAACAGTACCTAAATCAGCAAAAGCATTGGCTGAACTAAGGTACTCTACTCACAGACTCATTGTTTCAAGGTCTAGTAAATAAGAAAGATGGAGCTTGCCTCATATTAGCTGCTTACATATGGTAGTACATTTAATCTCTAGATCACAGTTGAGAGAAAGAGCAATGAATTACCACCAGTAGATATGAAGTGGTTAGAAATGTGCTAAAAGTGACATTCACATGCACTTCAAGATGCATGGTGGAACTTCTCAATAATTGTATCCAACAATTGCAAAAGTGGTGCTCACAAACCAAATAGTCAACAGTATACAACATTACGATTTTCATATGTGGTGTGATTAAGCCAAACTAGCTAGTTAACCTGACGTAGCAGGATGCAGAGAAAGGATTAAAATGTTCTTTCTCTGCTAAGTTTATAAAACAATATAAATGACAGCGCTGTTGATCCAAATTTGCTGCTAATTTTCTGCTACTCCCAACCCAATTGCAGAATGCTGCATTTGACACCATGAAGTAAAATCAATCTGTCTGAATAACAATCAAGCAGGCTTTAATAATAGAAATGTCTAATCATTTGCACTACTCTAAGTTGTTAATTTTTTTTGTGCTGTCAAAGTTTACCATAATGGTATTCAAAATCAAGTAACAAAATGTAGAAAAATAACTTCTTTACGTAATTAATACAACCTAAGCAAGGATTGTCAGTAAATAAGCACACTTTTACAGATGTTCAGGACTCTACACAGTATCCACCCCAGCTGGCATGAATAGACATGTTGTACATTGATCAGCACACATGAGCTAATTAAGGCAATGTTAATTGTTTTGCTTTTAATTAAAAAACTGTTACATCTTAACGTTGGTGAGGAATGTTCATTTCCTCTATTTGTTTTTGAAGACCTGGCTCTGGTCCAAGCAAGTGTTTGTTTACTGTAGCTCTGTGAGAAGATGCTCGGTCACAGACCTGTCCTTATGACATTTGGCTACCCCCAAAACTAAAGACCATGACTTTCCCATCAATGACCAAACAGCCTGGAATGTTTCCAGCATGTTGCAATAGTATTTTATGAAAGAATTTGAATTTAAGCGTATTAATAGTTTTAGGTCATGCAGACTCTTATCTCATGAATTTCAATCAGTGTAGTACGAAGCCTTATTTTGACTGAATGAAAAATGTTGAGTTAATTTGCCTGTGTTCACATAGTTTGTTACAGACTAGCATGTGTTTTGACTGTCGTTTAAGACCACTGTGTCGTGGACTGAAGAGAGGGGACATTTTGCCTAACGACAGGCACAGCAGGCAACACCAGGACACGGAAGGAGCAGCCAAACTGCCTCTCACCTCTCAACACAATCTGAACAACCAGCTGGAGGTCTTACGTACCACAATGCAAGCTGAGAAGAAGACCTCAGCTGGCAGCAGAGCACTCTCCAAACCTCCCAGTGCCATTGCCAATATCAAAGAAAAGATCTCCAAGTGGGAAGGGAAGGAGTCTTCCTCATATACACTGTTAGCAACAACAACAGCCACTGCAACACCCACACAGAATATTATTAAAAGACCTGAATCCTTGACAAAGAGTGATGCCAAACCCATCAAGGAGGACAATGGAAAGGAGAACGTAGGAAAGGCTGGGGATTCAAGGCCTACCTCGCAAAAAATCACTACAGTTCCTGCCAAAACAACAGAGTCCTTGAAAAATAGAGATGCCAGATCCACTGTGGAAGAGGACAGGAGTCAACCAGCCAGCAAGGCGAAACAGCAGAACAATGGGAAAGAGAATGTAGGAAAGGCTGGGGATTCAAGGCCTACCTCCCCTGTGGAATGTGTGATGGATGTAACTTTGAAAAGAAAAGAGATCCTGAAAAAAACAGACATCCAACCCTCACAGGAGAACCCCAGGGAGGAATTTAAAAGGCCGGCCAACAGGGACAAGCATATCCATGGGAAGGAGAATGTAGGAAAATCTAGTGATTTAGGGCTTATTTCTCCGGCGGGGTATGTGAAGGAAATTACAGTGAAAAGAACCGAACACCTGCCCTCAGAGGAGCAGCACAAGGGACACTGCAGCGGGCCGGCCAGCAGGGAAAGACAGCAGAGCAATGGGGATGCGATGGTAGGCAGGCAGAGGGAGGACAGGCCTGCTGTGGACCCAGTGAAGGAGCAGGTGATGGGTATGCTGAAGAAAGATAACACCAGGAAACAGGTTGAGCAGAGTGCCGTCTTCACCCTTTTCAAGAAGCTGGAGCAGACGATGAGGGAAGAAAACCCCAGTAAGAGCCCCCTCGAGCTACCTGGCAACTACTTCTGCCCCCCCAGCACAGACACACAAGTAGAGGTCAAAAGAAGGGAGCTTGAATCGATTTTAGGGAGACTGGATGATGACCAGTTGTTTGGGGGGTTGAGGGAAGACTGGCAATGGGAACAAGATTTAGAGAATGTGTACACAGAGCCAGGGACACCACCCATCAACCCAGTTCCAAAACCCCAGCGCACTTTCCAGCAACGCACCTTCCACCACCCCGCCAAATCTGAAGGGAGCCGCTCATTACAGAGACCGGAGAAAGGAAAGAGGAACCTGCCCCCACTGCCCCTCATCTCCCCTCCGCTTCTCCACAGCCAGCCTTCCCCCAACAACTACAGGAGACCGAGGACAGATGTGTACAGAGATAGAAACAACTGCAACAGGTAATACAGGGGGTATGCATATTTAAATTCAAGCTGCTGTTGTCTAATTGAAGCGGCACTACGGCATGGCATTTTGTTACAAAATTATTTTTTGATTTGTATTAAATGTTTTAAGGTTACACCTGTTTTTTCTATATAAATCAAGTAATATGGAATGTTAAGTATCTTTTTTATTATACATGTACCATTCTGAATAGATGCCAAATTTGCATGTAGACCTGTCAATGAACTCCTTAAATGTATGACACTGCAAAAGGTCATGATTAGCTTGCATTTTCACAAATACTCAGAATAACATTGTGTTAGTTGAAGTTGAAGAATATCGTAAATATTCAAAATACAGATACAATTCATAACATTCAAATTACATTCTGCTTTTGTCCTTTACTTCATTTACAGGAAGTCATTTGAGCTGGAGGACATTCCATCCTGTCATCCACCATACCACCACTATGAAGTCATTCCAGGTGAAGAATAAAACTCAGCTTGACCATGAACCATCATTGAACCGTAATTCAATGGATTGTTTTCCATCTTTGATCTACCTACAGACTGTCCCAAGGAAAACCCATATGAGGACATTGAGGTATCCAGTCAGTGCTCATCACAGCCCTCTTTACCGTCCTCTCCTGGGTCAGAATGCTCCAAGGTACACACTGTTTTATTAATCATGACACAACACGTGTGGTACCCAGTCGTGACAGTTCATGTCAGTGAAGCAGATCAATACATGTGAAACATATTACTTTAGAGTCTCCACTCCAGCTGCTAATGATCTGGCTCTTTGCTAGCACGACTCTTTTAGACACTTCAGGAGGCCCCTAACACACGTTTGTAGGCCAGAGGTCCTCGGTTTCAAGAACGAGCAGAGAAAATAAACAATTCCATAAAGTGTTCATAGGCCGTCCCTTGAGCAGTTTGACATCCCTCACATCAAATTAGCACTCCCTTTACTCCACAGATTGATCTGATTGTTATTGGTTTCTGCGCAGATCTCCAGGCCTGGTTTCTTTAGGCAGAATTCGGGTGGGAGGCGTAACTTCAAGCTTTCAGATATGCGCAAGACCAACCACCACTGTACTGATAGTGAAGGAAGAGGGTCCCCTGGGCAGCTAAGCCCCCCCTCTACACCTCACAGCCCAGATGATCTGCCCCACTGGCTGTCAGGAGGAGACTATAACCGCATCTGTCGGAGGATACCAACGGTAAGAGATAGGGTAATCCCAAGAGTTTTAAGACTCTTGTCTCCTTGTCTCCTGCTCCTTCTCCTACACATCCGGTGTTGATGTGCATTTTTTCAACAGGATGTGCTTAAAATTAACAGCATCTTCGAGGCGCGTATTGGAAAGAAACATCTAAGGAGGGTGTTTCATTTTGCTGAGACCAACTCAGGGAGAGGTGATTGGGATGTTTTTTCTACTCCACAAAACTAACATTGATTAACATTATTGCTATCCGTTTTATAACATTTCCGTTTGTTGCAGTCACAGACGAGAACACTGACTCTGAGAGTGAAACCGAGGACAGGGGCAAAGGTAACGACATGCAATACATTACACAATTACCTAAAGTGCTTTTGTCAAAAGTCCGTCTGACAATAACGCATTTACCATTTTCTTCCCCCTTCTGTTTATGTCCGTCTCTTCTTTTTCCTTCCATTCCCTCCTTCAACGCCATCAGCCCATCGACAACGTCTGTCTACAGTCCAGTCTATCTTGAGCCAGCCGGGTCAGGGTCGATATGGTAAAATACATAACTCTCTGGACGGGAACCTGAAGGAACTGCATCAACGCCAACTCTTCGAATACTTCCTGGTCGTGGCGCTGCACAAGGCCAAGGCTGGCAGCCCCTACATACCTGAGGTTGCACAGCACTTTCCCCTCAAGGTGAGTGTTGACCTGGAACTACGCTAAGGGATTCTTAAGGGAGTTCTTCATATTGGATTCCTTCTGATAAAATGCTTCTAGACACCAATCCTATATTACGGTTTATAGGAACAAATCCCATTTTTCCAATTGGCTACGCTCAAGGTTATCCACTCAGAGCGGTGTTTAAAATAAAGCGTTTAAGGGTAAATTGTTTTTCAGGGCCGGACATACTGGTTTGACCCAGACATACTTTAATGCTGTTTTGTCCTGTTCTGACCGCAGCTGGAGCGAAGCTTTAAGTTCATGAGGGAGACGGAGGACCAACTACGGATCATCCCCCAGTTCTGCTTCCCTGATGCCAAGGACTGGGAGCCTGTGGAGAACTACCCCAGGTCAGCAGGACCACATCTTATTACACCTACGCATCTAATATAGCCTGCATGGAATTGTGTTCAAACAGAGTTCTCATGTTTCAGAAATGTACTTGCACACAGTCGACTTTTTTGTGACAGATATAGAGTTGGTTTCACGGACACAGATTAAGCCTAGTCTAGGACTCCATGGTCTCCTTTGACCATAATTTTGTATTCCTAGACTAGGCTTAATATGTTAGCCGCTGAACCGGCGCATTGAAAATATTCATTATTATTATTATTATTATTATTATTATATACATAATATATTATTATTTATTATTGTTTTAGCCTGTTAAAGCAAGCTAATGACACTGGAGAATGTGGGTTTATATCCAAATTCAATGAACATACAATCATTTGTCGTATTACTTTTTTCCATAGTGAAATGTTCTCTTTTGTTTTGACTGGTGAAGATGGAAGCAGGAGGTTTGGATACTGTCGTCGTCTACTGGTTTGTTTATATGTTTACAGAAACAGCACCGCAATTTTACCGTGGAAATTAATTTACATTGTGAATGTGTCTTATTAGTACAGACATACCATCCAGACAGACAGAGACACTGACAGGAAGTGGTTATCTATGATGTCAGCTGGGTAAATAATCATGTTACGTCAAAAATAGAGAAGGACTGTGGGAAACCGTTATTTCCTGAGATATAGTGAGCGGAAGTGCATGTTTGCATGTGCGTGTGCTTTACTCTGTAGTGTCATGAATGTCTGAGTGCTTGTGGGTGTTGTTATTTTTGTGAAAGCCACCCCAGTTCCTTTCACACACTCTAGTTTGTCCTGCAGGGCCTATGAAAGAGCATTCAAATTTGGTCCTTCTTTCTTCTCTCAGCCCAGTGGGAAAGGAAAGCGTCTTCCTGAAGTCTACTGCATTGTAAGCCACCTGGGATGCTTCCACCTCTTCTCCAAGGTAAAAATATATACAGAGTGCCTTGAAAAATTCTTCACACCCATGATCAATTCTCTCAAATTTACAAATTGTACATAAAAATTTCATGCTGTTTTATAATTAATTTGAAATCACAGAAACTCAAAATCAATTACAGTAACATTTAAGCTAGGAAATAACTGTGAACTATTAAAGCAACAGTCACATTTTCTGGATAAAAGATGCACTGTTCAAGATTCACAGTAAGTGAATCTGAAGTCAAATAAAGTCCAAAGGGCATTATACAGCAGTTACAGATTACTCACCAAGTGTGGATATCCAAGTGAGCGCAGCTGAATCAACAATCAGGAAGTGGAAGCTGCGTCACACCACACACGCACGCTCAAGTAAAGGCCTCCCTCAAAACTCAGTGCTAAAACAAGGAGAATTGTAAAACAAGCAACATAGAGGCCAACATTTCATTTTGATGGACCTACACAGTTCAGTGGCAGGGAGTGGAATAACGGGGCACTAGTCAACCATGTCAAGAGTTATATAACGCAGGCCTGTGTGGGAGGGTGGCAAGAAAGAAGGAATTACTCCAGAAGTACCATTTGAAAGCACATCTGTTTGCCATTGAGTTTGCCAGAAAGCATGAGTGACCCAGCTGTGATGTGGGAAAAGGTTTTATGGTCAGATGAGTGTAAGATTGAGCTTTTTGTCCTAAACTCAAAGCACACTGTTTGGCATTCTGTGGGTAAACCTTTCATCTGCAGCGACTGGGAATCTTGTTTAAATTGAAGAAAGAATGTATGGAGCAATATAAAGGGAAATACTGCATGGGAACCTGCTTCAGTCCACTAAAAAGCTGAATCTTGGGAGAAAATTCCCCTTAATCATTTTTATAATAATATTTAAGACGTTGTCTACCAGGTCCTGGATGAAGTGGAGAGGAGAAGGGCCCTGTCTCCAGCCCTGGTCCAGCCTTTTATGAGGGCCATCATGGAAGCTCCTTTTCCTGCTCCTGGCCGAACCATAACCATAAAAACCTTCCTTCCTGGATCTGGTACTGAGGTTGGTAGGTTCACAATTTTATGTCAATTCCGACATAACCATTCATTCAAAAAATAATTTACACTCCAAAACAAATGATGATTTATTGGTTCTTTGAAAAATGTTCTTTGCTAGAACCCCATAAAAGTTTAACATTAAAGTCATTTAGGAGACTCTAATCACTATTAATGATTGCTTACATTTTATACAGTACTCTGTGCAATAATCATAGGCACCTGAAAGTCAAACTAAGGCCATTTACAAATGTTTTGATTAAATATATATATATATACACCGATCAGCCATAACATTATGGCCACCTGCCTAGTATTGTGTAGGTCCCCCTTTTGCCTGCCAAAACAGCCCCGACCCATTGAGGCATGGACTCCACTAGAACTCTGAAGGTGTGCTGTGGTATCTGGCACCAAGACGCTAGCAGTAGATCCTTTAAGTCCTGTAGGTTGCGAGGTGGGACCTCCATGGATCGGACCTGTTTGTCCAGCACATCCCACAAATGCTCGATTGGATGGAGATCTGGGGAATTTGAAGGCCAAGTCAACACCTTCAACTCGTTGTGTTCCTCAAACCATTCCTGATCCATTTTTGCTTTGTGGCAGGGAGCATTATACTGCTGAAAGAGGCCAATGCCATCAGGGAATACCGTTGCCATGAAAGGGTGCACATGGTCTGCAACAATGCTCAGGTAGGTGGTACATGTCAAAGTAACATCCACATGAATGGCAGGACCCAAGGTTTCCCAGCAGAACATTGCTCAAAGCATCACACTGCCTCCCCCGGCTTTCCTCCATCCCATACTGCATCCTTGTGCCATGTGTTCTCCAGGTAAGCGACGCACACGCATCCGGCCATCCACGTGATGTAAAAGGAAATGTGATTCATCAGACCAGGCCACCTTCTTCCATTGTTCCGTGGTCCAGTTCTGATACAGACGTTCCCATTGTAGGCGCTTTCAGCAGTGGACAGGGGTCAGCATGGGCACCCTGTCTGGTCTGCGGCTACGCAGCCCCATATGCAACAAACTGTGATGCACTGTGTGTTCTGACACCTTTCTATCAGTACCAGCATTAGCTTTTTCAGCAATTTGAACTACAGTAGCTCGTCTGTTGGATCGGACCACATGGGACAGCCTTCACTCCCCACATGCATCATTGAGCCTTGGCCGCCCTTGACCCTGTCGCCGGTTCACTGCTTTTCCTTCCTTGGACCACTTTTGATAGGTACTGACCACTGCAGACCGGGAACACCCCAAAAGGGCTGCAGTTTTGTGATGCTCTGACCCAGTCATCTAGCCATCACAATTTGGCCCGCGTCAAAGTCGCTCAGATCCTTATGCTTGCCCATTCTTCCTGCTTCTTTAACATCAACTTTGAGGATGACTTTGTTTGTGAATATAAACATTTTACAAAGAAACACATACTATCCAAATAAATGACTTTAGTTTGACTTTAAGTTGCCTATGACTTTTGCACAGTACTGCCAGGTTTCCCCCACTGTGTCAATTAGAAAATCCTCTAAAGGATCGTCCCAGGACCCTTTTTGTTAGCAGATGTCATAAATGCGTTTGAGTCAAATTGTTCTACACAGCACCAGTTATTTAGTGATTAGTATAACATGTTCTCTCAGATGATGGAGCTTTGTCGTCCATCTGACTCACGTCTGGAGCATGTGGACTTTGAGTGTCTCTTCTCCTGTCTGAGTCTTCGTCTGCTACTCAGGGTCTTTGGTTCTCTCCTACTTGAACGTAGGATCATCTTCACGGCAGACAAACTCAGGTGAGATGGCATAGGGCTTATTCAGTACTGTATGGCATAAAAATCCCAAACATTCTGATTCTCATGGGCCAACGTCACCTAAGAGACCACGTGACGGCCATTATCTTTTTTTACCTTTAGAAGTTCACATGAAAATCACGTAACATTACTTTTCTAGCTATCTGGAAGAAATTTGCAAAAAGGCAAAGTAACTCAAACAACATTGAATATTACATGCAACATCCAATCTCGTCATAGATCTATGTTTAACCATTAATTTGAATTCCCAAAACTTTTTTATCAAGCTACAATCAATCAATCAAATGTATTTATAAAGCTCCTTTTACAACAGCAGGTGTCATAAAGTGCTTTTACAAAACACCCAGTCTGAAACCCCAAGGAGCAATCAACAACAAAGTTGAACCACAGTGGCTAGGAAAAACTCCCTAAGAGGGACAAAATATAGGAAGAAACCTAGAGAGGAACCAGGCTCAGAGGGGTGACCAGTCCTCTTCTGGCTGTGCCGGGTGAACATTTTAAGTGTACAAGTTGTAATAATTAGTACATGATAACTGTTCCTGGGGTCTGACAACATGATGACCAAATACAGTTGTGCTCAAATGTTTGCACACCCTTGGAAAATTGGTAATATATGTACCATTTGTAAAGAAAACATGAGTGAGCAGGCAAAACACAAGTCTTTTATTTCTTATGGGATTCACATTCAAATGTAGGTCATAACAGAATGGCACAATCATAAAACAAAACATGACAACAAAGAAAAAAAAGAACTGACCCCTGTTCAAAAGTCTGCATACCCTTAGTTCTTAATATTGTGTTTTGCCCCCTTTAGCATCAATGACAGCCTGCAGTCTTTTGTAATAGTTGTCTATAAGGCCCCGAATTCTTGCAGGTGGTATAGCTGCCCATTTGTCTTGGCAAAATGCCTCCAGGTCATGCAAAGTCTTTGGTCATCTTGCATGAACCGCACGTTTGAGATCTCCCCAGAGTGGCTTGATGATATTAAGGTCTGGAGACCGTTATGGCCACTCCAGAACCTTCACCTTTTTCAACTGTAACCACTGGAGGGTCAACTTGGCCTTGTGCTTAGGGTCACTGTCATGCTGGAATGTCCAAGAGTGACCCATGCGCAGCTTTCGTGCAGAAGAATGCAAATTGTCTGCCAGTATTTTCGGATAACATGCTGCATTCATCATGCCATCAATTTTCACAAGATTCCCCGTGCCTTTAGAGCTCGCACACCCCCAAAACATCAGTGAGCCACCACCATGGTTCACAGTGGGGATGGCATTCTGTTCACTATAGGCCTTGTTGACCCCTCTCCAAACATAGCGCTTATGGTTGTGACCATAAACCTCTATTTTGGTCTCGTCACTCCAAATTACTGTGTGCCAGAAGCTGTGAGGCATGTCAAGGTGTTGTCGGGCATATTGTAACCACTTTTTTGTGGCACTGGCGCAGTAAAGGCTTCTTTCTGGCAACTCGACCATGCAGCTCATTTTGTTCAAGTATCATCGTATTGTGCTCCTTGAAACAACCACACCGTCCTTTTCCAGAGCAGCCTGTATTTCTCCTGAGGTTGGCTTGGTATCAAGAGATTCCAGAATTTTCCACTTCTTAATAAGTGATTGACCAGTGCTGACTGGCATTTGCAAGGCTTTGGATCTTTTTGTATCATTTTCCATCTTTATAAAGTTCCATTACCTAGTTACGCAGGTCTTTTGACAGTTCTTTTCAGCTCCCCATGGCTCAGTATCTAGCCTGCTCAGTGCATCCACGTGAGAGCTAACAAACTCATTGACTATTTATACACAGACACTAATTGCAATTCAAAAAGCCACAGATGTTGGAAATTCACCTTTAATTGCCATTTTCATCTGTGTGTGTCACCTTGTGTGCCTGTAACAAGGCCAAACATTCAAGGGTATGTCAACTTTTGATCAGGGTCAGTTGTGTGATTTCTGTTATCATTATGATTTAAAAAGGAGCCAAACAACTATGTGATAATAAATGGCTTCATATGATCACTATCCTTAAATAAAAGACAGTTTTTTTGCATGATCAGTTATATTTTCAAAATCAATGCCAAAATTTCACAATTTCTGCCAGGGCATGAAAACTTATGAGCACAACTGTAAGTGTCGATGCAATTTAAACAGGTCCATCATGTGGCAAATAAATCACAGTAAATCAATCAGAGACAAAGCCAACCTATGCTAAAATGACATAAAGATGAAAAATAGCAAAAATATACATACACTTGTACATATTATATTACATTAATAATTCAAAGCAGCCACACAAGAGGGTAGTTTATCTGAGAAATCAGGTTGATCTGAGAGTAAAAACATTAGAGACAGAAAAAAGAACAACAAAAAAATAATGCCTCTGCCTCGTGGTTCAAATGCTTTCTCCAACCTCACAGGGAGACATTGAGTGAATCCTGCTGTTGTGTTGATTTTGTCCATTATAGAATCTGTTTATTTTTGTTTTGGGAAAAGCCTGTGAGAGCCAGAGATTGCTGGGGTCTGTGTAGTAGAAGAGAGGTACGTGGGGTTAAATAACGTAGCCTTCCTAGAGGAAAGGAAACACGCTAGTTGGTCCCCTGTGGTAAATACAAGCACTGCATTTTGAAACTGGACCAAATATTTGACTTATGCTGCGGCCTAGTGGTGACGAAAAGCAAGTGCACTGCGTAACAGTAGAACATTTTCATCGACCTGCTTCGCGACAGGGCGAAGAAACAACAAAGTGCACCGCGAAAGCGGTTGTGACAAAACTTGGACAACGAATAACAGTCAAAGGTCGTGTAATCATTAACCCCCTTCGGCCTCACCACAGCACTCTGTCTCAGTGCTGCCACGCGGTGGTTGCTCTTCTCTACCCGTTCACCTGGCAGCACACCTACATCCCCGTGCTTCCCCCTGCCATGCTGGACATAGTGTGTACCCCAACCCCCTTCATCGTAGGACTGCTGTCCAGCTCCCTGCCACAGCTCACAGAGTTACCCCTAGAGGAGGTGAGTATGCAGCTACCGGACGACTGTAAGACCCTTGTACCAGATATGTTTTCTGGTTGTCGTTTAGTTGGATAGCCAGGATTTACACACTGTCTATGTTCCCTACTCCGCAGGTTCTGGTGGTTGACCTTGGAAACAGTCGCTTCCTCAGACAGGTACCGTAACTTCCCTTGGTCTCCGTAAAGACACGGACTAATCTAGTCCTAGACTTCTGCAACTCTTCATGAAGCTATGTACTTCTAGATCCATGATCTAATCACGTGTATTGTATGGCTCTTTAAATTCCTTGTCAGCTGGATGATGAGGATTCTATCCTGCCTTCCAAGCTCCAGTCAGCCTTGGAGACAGTCCTGGAGAGGAGGAGAGAGTTGGCCTCAGAACGCGGAGGAGATAATGGTACAGTTATGTTTTAGTGTAGGGGTTACATTTTATACTGTATATAGGTAATCATGTATATGGTTTCAGAGAGGAGGGAGCCTTGGAGAGGGGAGAAGCCCTAATGTGATTATAATTAGTTTTCAGCTTGTTATTCACCAGAGATTTATAATTCATTCATTTTTTTAAACTTAATCCATCTTTTTTCCACACAACAAAAGACAACAGACTATGCTTTCTGCTTCTTCACATACCATTTGTTGCTGTCTCTCCCTCCCTCTTTCTCCATATGTCAGACTTTGGCCATCTCAGCACTGTTGTGTCCGAGGCCTTTGTGCGTTTCTTTGTAGAACTTGTTGGCCACTACCCACTCTTCATTACTGAGAGGGAGGATGACGCCTCATCTCTCTCCTCCGACCCCCTGCCCTCTCTCTTCCAACGAGAGGCTTTCCGGAAGTCAGTCTCATCTAAGAGTCTGAGGCGGTTCCTGGACGTCTTCATGGAGACACAGATGTTCGGCCTGTTTATCCAGGAGAGGGAGTACCACAGACAGGCAATGAGAGGTACTGGTCAAGGGTCAAAGGTCAAAGTTTAAAATCTGTCTACCTTTAGCTAACAAAAAGGGTTTTTCTACAGGACTGTTTGAGGTGAGGGTGCAGGAGTATTTGGATTCAATTCATGACAATGAGCATCGCAGGGTTAACAAGTTCCTCAAAGGACTGGGTAAGGAAAATACTTTAAAGTAGAGCATTTCAGCTGAGTGTGAATTGACCATGAAAACACAAGCAGCAGCATATATTGTGTAGAATGCGCCTCTGATGAAACATTTGCTGACATCAGTTTTATTTCTTTTTTTACCTCCAGGAAATAAAATGAAATTCCTCTCCAAAAAGTGATCCTCTCTGGAACAATATCTTGTTAAAGTGACAGTGTACTTATTGCAACTGAGGGACACTTTTATCACTACAGATTCACATGAAACCTAAAGTGTTTAAATAGAATCCTTGGGAGAATATTAAATAGCATTATACTGTACTGTACATATCCACTCTCAATTAATTAAACACTTTAAAAGCCCACTGGAGGGCAGTAGTTATCTTAACATGGTACTACATGGTGGCAACCAGCAGCCAGCAGAACGATTGTTGGGGAAAATGAAATACAGATATTCTGCACGTTTGTAAACACAGTCACACACCAACTGTGTATATATTTTTCGATGATGATTATTTCATTTTAAAAAAAATACTGTATATCATCCAAGTATTCCCACAAATAAAGTTAGAGGCATATAGTATGTGATTGTGTGTGAATGTAATCAAGGTATCACTTTTTCAATACAATCATTTTGCAGTCTAAATAATTTTTGAATCATTCTTATAATTACTTTCCAACCCCTTGATCATCAGCTCCAAAAACAATTGCCTTAAGTGAATGCATAGTTGCCTGGTTAAAAGTATATTGCTATTAGTATGTTAAGTTGATGATTACAGACAGTTTCTCATGGTTGCTCTTGTGAATGAGACTCAAAACGCCCAGCTAGTGTATGTATTGTATAAAGTGAAAGATGCATATGGAAAGTAATCTTGTATAGCAAAAGACTATGTGTCAATCTTAAAGCTTTTATTTATGAAAATGGATAGTGAATAAAAGCACACAAATAACTGGGTCCAATTAAACTTCCTTTGTTCTCCAGGCTAGAAGGTTTTGGGTTCAAATTATTTTAAAAACATGTTATATGAATTTGAATAAAAGCAGTGCGTCTTTGTCTGTGGTATTTAAAAAGCATGAGCGATATGTTATTGTTTTAAAAGCACCAGTGATATGTTGTTATTGTTTTAAAAGCACCAGTGATATGTTGTTATTGTTTTAAAAGCACCAGTGATATGTTGTTATTGTTTTAAAAGCACCAGTGATATGTTGTTATTGTTTTAAAAGCATGAGTGATATGTTGTTATTGTTTTAAAAGCATGAGTGATATGTTGTGTGTTGTCTCCAGAGCCAGAACTATAGTATTTAGCTATAACTTGTTTCAAGACTATTTTCACACAGGTTAAATTAGGCTTCCACCAAATTGACAAAATTTCTGCTTCGGGGTGTGTGGTACCCTTTCGAGCTGACAAGACTGCACAAATATTAGATGGATTTTGTAGCCTCATGGTTATAATGTTTTCTCCAATCAGACAACGAGATATTGAGTGAAGATACTGCTTTCGGTTGTGTACATTTTGCCAATTTTAGAAACTAGAGCCAGAGATTACTGGGGTCAGTGTAGTAAACGAGAAGTATGCAGGGTTGAATGACATAGTCGTCCAAACTAGAAGGAAACGATATGCTAGTCGGCCCCCTCGTGGCAAATATTAGCTTTGATAAAACTAAAAAGACAACCACAAAACTATTTGCATGTTCACAAAGGACACAAATGATGACATTAGCATGCTGATTACTAGTGAAAAAAAGCTACTGTGTGTTGGTATAAGATTTGACATGAACCCATTTCGCAATGGAGGAAAGAAAACAGAGCATACCATAAAAGCTTTCGTGAACTGCAAAACTCCATCTGTGATACCATTTAGGACAACATATTTCATCAGTTGATTGCGGTAGTCTTTGCCCCTTACACTTAAAGGCATAGCCAGTTCAGACATGAAACCCGACTGATAATTGGTCAGCCACACTGGGGATCGCTCCTATCATAATATCAGATTTCATACTGACTATTTCATCGTCAGGTTACTCAGGTGGTCTTACTAGCAGGCGGGTGTAAACCTCCAACAAACATTGTGTTTGCCTATGTGGGGATTTCTATTAAGGATATTATGGTGTTGATCTCCTTGTCAGTAGTATTGTAAACATGATCATGTGATAGCAGTGAGCTACCCCAGAGGAACAGGACCTAACGCCAAGACCTGTAAAAGGGTTGTTTGCGCATGACTCCATCAAATGGATAAAATAATGCGTGGCATTTTCTGGCTAAACTGCTTACAGTACAGTTCTCATTTGCGATCCTGAATACTTGTCCTTCTCCTGGCCCACGTCTCGGCATACCTTCTGTGTGAGACTGCCCGCCCCCCCGCAAAAAACAACATGACCACTGGGAGACCCGGATGGCCGCCACCCAACAGATGGAATGGAGAGAATGTAGGATTTGTGTTTTCGGCAGTTACACACATGTACTATTTGTACTACCATCTTTCCTTTTCCTTGTCTACACTGGTGTACACGTTTCGATGTCCCTGCCCAGAACAAATTATAAACAATAGACGCCTGGTGATGGATGAACAACGTATAGCCAACGACTCACATGACACTCATTGGACAACAAATGGACAGGCGACACATACCTATCAGACAAAAGGCCCCTTCCCAGAACCAATGGGCCCCTTCCCAGAACCAATGGGCCCCTTCCCAGAACCAATGGGCCCCTTCCCAGAACCCATGGGCCCCTTCCCAGAACCCATGGGCCTCCCCGCAGTGCGGGGCCTGCGGGGGACTCCGCGACGCCGCTGCTGGTCTCTTAGCGTTCACAGGTTTGTTGTTCTGCCTCGCTCACCCTCAAAAGCACAACCATGATCAGGGGGTAATTCTGAGGGTATGTAAAGTGAGGGGGGAAATCACTTAAGATGCAGAATGACTGGACATTGCAATACGGCTCAGGCTCGGATGCAGTATGACTGGACATTGTTCTCAGAGTGAACCTATGCTTGAGCGAATAAAGTAAAATGATCACCAAGAGGATATATTTGTCTCCATCTGGTCCACATAGAAGGCGCATGTTGTCAATAAAAAACTATAGCTCTATGGGTGAGCTACAAACGATACATCCCATGAAAGCTTGGGCATGTTTGGTAGGCTTTTTCTGTTTCATGTATTAGACATTTTCTTGTGACATATTCTTTAATGTCTCCCGTCACATATAGGCAGCAGTATCATTCTTTTGCAAAGTTGAGAAAAACATTCCTTTCTTGGAGCCTCACGGTCTCTATTACATGTAGTATGTCTCGTTTTACTCTGTGCGTTGACCGTCTTGTCGTGTCTTACGGCCCGTAGACACCCGCGTGGCTTGGTTTCTGTCCTGACTGGCTATGTGAAGGGCAGCGGTCCAGGCCACATCCTTCCTACAAGCAGCTTGACTCCCTTCCAGTTTGCAGGCTCAATACCCTGTGATAAATCCTCAGCACATCCTGTCACATAGCGGTTCATGTCAAGAGGGATGCGAGACAGCTTGTCTGCATCTATGTTTTCCTTGCCAGGCCTGTACTTTATATTGAACCTGAAGACGGAGAGTTCTCAGAATATTGTGGTGGTGCTCATGACAAAGTAAGAGGATTGTCAGTTTGAAAAATGTATGCAGTTACAACCGCAAGATGTAAATAAATAGAGACATGTAGAATGGGTAGTCAATGAAGTTTTTGCACACTGTCCATTTAAAAATATAGAACTAATTTGGTTTTCCCAAGTAAAGTTTCCGGAGTGCAAGTTGCAATTCTTCTCAGCTTCATGCTGATGTGCACTGCTCAAAAAAAAAAGGGAACATGTAATCATCACAGTATAACACCAAGTCAAATAAATTTCAGTGATATCAGTCTGTCCAGTTTGGAAGCATAAGCGATTGTGAATCAATGTCATCTGTTTTGGTGCAAATGAAAGTGACAACAGGTGCACTGGAGAGGCAACAGCAAGACAACCCCCAAAAAGGGAATGGTTTTGGAGGTGGTGGCCACAGACAATTGCTTTCCCCTTATCCTTCCTGACTGATTCTTCTCTAGTTTTGCATTTTGCTGGTGTCCTTGTCACTACTGGTAGCATGAGGCAGTACCTGCAGCCCATTCAGGTTGCATAGGTAGTCCAGCTCCTCCAGGATGGCACATCCATACTTGGCGTCGCAAGAAGGTTTGCTGTGTCACCCAGTACAGTCTCAAGAGCATGGAGGAAATACCTGGAGACGGCTGTTACATGAGGAGAGGTGGACAGGGATGTAGAAGGGCATCAACCCAGCAGCACGACCGGCATCTACTCTTTTGTGCAAGGAGGAACAGGGGAAGCACTTCCAGAACCCTACAAAATGACCTATAGCGTGCTACTGGTGTGCATGCTTCTGATTAAACTGTCAGAAACAGACTCCATGAGGGTGGCATGAGGGCCCAATGTCTTCTAGTGGGACTTGTGCTCACAGCCCAGCACCGTGCAGCTTGATTGGCATTCGCCAGAGAACACCAGAATTGGCAGGTCCGCCATTGGCGCCCCATTCTCTTCACAGATGAGAGTGGGTTCACATTGAGCACATCTGACAGACGTGAAAGAGTCTGGTGACACTGTGGAGAACATTATGCTCTCTGCAACATCATCCAGCATGACTGGTTAGGCGGGGGGTCAGTGATGGTCTGGGGAGGCGTATCCTTGGTGGGTCGCACAGACCTCCACTTTGAGAACCTCTGGGACGTTATGTACCAGTGCATACGATGACGTCAAGTTGCACCACAGACTGTCCAGGAGCTCACTGATGCCCTGATCCAGGTCTGGGAGGAGATCCCCCAGGACACCGCGCTTCTCATCAGAAGCATGCCCAGACGTTGTCGGGAGTGCATACAGGCACATGGGGGCCATACATACTACTGAGTCACATTATGAGTTGCCGTGATGAAATTCACACAAGTCGGAACAGCCTGTGATTTCAATTGTTTACTTTGATTTTCGGTGACTTTGAATCCAGCCCTCAATCGGTTGGTGATTTTGGTTTCCATTGACCGTTGTTACGTCATTTTGTTCTCAACTAATTACACAATGTACAGTAAAGATTTTGACCTTTAATATATTTCCTTCGTCAAGACCCGATGTGTGATTTAAGTGTTCCCTTAATTTTTGTGAGTGGTGTATTTTGTCTGAGTTGACCAGTACTGAAGTGTTTAGGTGAAGTGTCAATGGTACTTAAACACTGTCTACGTCTGGGTATGCCGGTATATTTGTGAGTTTACAAGCATGTCATTCAGTCTTTCAAGTCCTCCAATTCTCACTTGTCTACCTCACAAGAGTCTAGGAGGGCAACTAGGGACCTTTGACATTTATTCTACATGGCTGAGCTTGTGGCATTCCTGCAGGTTTCACTTGGAGTAGCACATAGATTTCTTGAGATGTCCTGCTCAGTGGCTCTCAAAAGTAATCACCCCCTTGTACTTTTTCACTTTTATTGTGTTACAAAATTAAATCAAAATTTAATTTAATTACGGGTTTTTGCTACTTAAGTCAAACAAGTTCACAATGTGAAAAATAAAATCTACACATTGTTCTAAAATAATTACAAATAAAAAACAGAAAACAATTGATTGCATGAGGCTTCTATAAAATCCCAAGGCACTTTCACACATTCCCGACAGGATATATCGGAGTATCTCCCAATGCTCTTCTAAATATGGTCCAACATGTCTTCCATTCTCCCGTGGAAGGCTGCAGGTGCCTTTAACTGTCAGAAAGGGAATTCTGACCCATTCATAGAGGAGTTATAAATGCAGTGATATGCCTGGTGCCTTCAGCTCAAGGATGCTAAACCAGTTATAACCCTCTAGGGTGTTTGTTCAAAGTTTTCTTTTAAGAAACCAGTAATACATGCTTTATTTTGCACTAAACTGTGAGATTAGAGGAACAGAAACAGTTATAAATGGTATTGTCAATACAATGGATGCTAAAATGAGGTGTGCTGCCATATTTGTTGACAGATGATCAACCTTGTTGAGTATGTTTGTCCTTGTTGGGCTTTCACACAAACCATGGTTTAAGAATTACATGTGATGGAGGTCCGAGGCTCTAATGACAGATGGAGTTCAATATGAATTGCTTTAAGTAAACCAGGCCACTTCTGTAAACCAGGTCATTTCTCACATGCAATCAGATTTTCAAGCTTTTCAGGAATTACTATAACGTCTTAAACTAGTGCTAAATAGAAAGAAAATTAAACGCAAGCTATTCTGTAGTATGCTATTACAGTACAAGAATAAAATGACAGGTTAATGCTGAAAACAACTAGGGTGGAATTAGAACTAGATAAAACCGCTTTCAGTTATGGCCCACAGATGTGGAATGAACTGCTAGAACAGCTCAAGCTCCAGAACCTTGCTGTTGTTTTCAGAATTTGAAAAACAGTTGGTGGTTACTCTTTTTGATAAATGCACTTCTCATTGATCCATTTCTTTAGCCCAACTATTCTATGTCATGATTTTGATGTTTTATTTGAATTTGTTTGTTATTTGTTTTTGTGGTACTTTTTTAAATGTTCAGGGCTTCTAAATTATGCTCATTGTGCTCAAAGTGTCTCCCCAAATAAAATAATAATAAGAAAAATTAATATACATACATATTTTAAAGTATAGTAAGCTTTAGGAAGAGGAGAGTAACTATGATTCAATTTGTTTTTGATCATTTTTTTTAAGATTTTGCGTGAGTGACCTCTTGTCACAGAGCATTCCATGATGAAATTACTATATATAACTGACCAATGCATTAAATCTGTTTTTGGTTTGGGTACAGTGAAGAGTCCCATTTCGGTGTGGCTGTCTTCACTTTAAAACAGGCCCTGTACGAGAATAACTGTACAGAGAAGCTTGCTGGTAAACCTCTGCTATTAAGTTCAGCAAATTGGCTGGCGTCTGGTAGAACTCATCATCATTGTCATTAACCAAGGTACTGGGTCTTTAAGAAATGGGTCATAGCATGTCATCAATGAGCTCCAACACTAACCTCCTAAAATTATCTGCATTATGCAAATCTCTCACCATGTCTCCTTCTAAAGTGCCGTGAAGTTTCCATTTCTCAATCATACAGGCTCCCACATGAACCAGGGACGTATGGTGAAGTGATAGTTCAGCTGACAGATGGCGCAAATCTTCCGCCCCCTTTCACCCATGCTTTGCTGTAGAACGGGACTTTTTGAGTAACATAACCATGTACACAGTCACTAATTATGTCCGCTATGGTCATGGAGGTTTAATAACTTTAAAAACACTGCTCTTCTTGATTGACATCTCTCGACAAAGGGCCCACAGGTTTATAAAAACCAGCAGCTGCCAATGTGCAATTTCACTTTCGAATCCAATTTCTCTGCATAACAGCCCCGGTCCATTGGATAGGTAAATATATCATTAACAGTCAACTTGTGAAACAGGCCCCCAGTCACCCTCTTCTTGGTTTCCTGCTGCTGACTAGGGGGGTTATGTTGGGCAGAATCTTGATGTCCAACTCAGACACAAGGACAGCTTTGTATCCTAATCTATTTGGTAAGGTGTTGGGTTGGTTGGATAAGAAGTGACTGACCACTGGACAGCTTGGCTCACTTAGTTCAATGGCAAGCTGGCTGCGGCCTCCTCTGGTGGTCTGACGTTGTTGCTAGTCGTGGATGTGCTCTGGAAAAACATCTTTAATTTTGGCATCTTAACTGGGTCATTTTTGTCTTTTTCTTTTTGAGCACCACTTATTTTAGCTTTTGAATTTAAACATGTTGCTGTCTTTAAGTTTTCAATACATTTGTTTTAACTTGTCAGCTCCCGCAATAGCATGTTTTCTTATTGGTAGCTGCAATGTTCAAAAGGGCTGTTTCCCAACTATGACGGCCTGTTGTTGAGTGAAAAGAAAAATCCTTTAGACTTATTTTTGTCATGTGAGTCATGTAACACCCAGAGCATGCAGAACGATAAAGAGAAGTCATCACTGTACAGTAGATGCAAGCCTATAGTTTAGGAGGGATTAGATTTGCAAAAGTATGCATTAAACAAGGTGCGTTTGAAAAATAAATTCTATGCATACAAATAAAGGATATTTGATGATACATTTAAAACACTGTGGAGTTACGGCTTCACCCGGATTCGATTGTGAACCGCTTTTGCTTGACTGCTGCAAGGGTGATGAGCACATGTAGCTTGCGAACTGCAGAGCAAAGGTTCAGTTCACTGTATGCTTTGGTTCTACAAAGCATAGTATAACATTCTATAATCAGTAAATTGTTTCTGGAGGACTTCCAACGATTCCCGCAAATGATCCGTTTGTAGATTGCTGTTCATTGCTGTTGTTCAAATGAACATTTGAACAACAGCAATGAACAGCAAATGAACATTTGAACTGAAAGAATTACACCATTTTTTAAGTTTATTAACTTATGCAAAGGTTTTGTGTGTATGGGTTCTATAATGCAGTGTCAATCATAACACTCAATAATTATCAACAGCATTCATTGTTGCGCTATGCATCCAATGATAAAGAAATGGAAAAAAAAAGAAATCTCTAATGCTGCATTCACAGCGTGACCTATTTTTCTCTCTGCACGTGAAACAAACATCTGGTGGGGGACCACGGAGCCTCAGGACAGCATATTAATCCTTCCAGTGATCATTTTGTAGAAGTCTTTTTCTGCCAGCAGTTCAAAAGAACAATAAAACTGATCGACGTAGAGTCAGCAAAGAAATAAGTTAAAAAAGAATGAATCATTGGCAAAACCGCACATCACAGCTTCGCACGGGCTCTCCCACCGTCATGGGCCACCGTGCACGTGCGCCAATCACACTGTCTGACGGTTTGCCACTGGCATTTGCAAAGTAGGAAAGCAGGAAGACTAGACTACTATATGGCTTCAACCGTAGCCCGTGGGAGGCTGCTCCTCAAACAAAAGAAGCAAGGGTTAAAAAGGAGGGAAACTCTGGGAGCCAGTTACACCACACAGAGAAATCACAGTTAACACTTTATATAGGAGCACCAAGGCCAAAACATGCAAATCCATCAAGGGCATTTGACTCACCTTTAAAAAGAACCACAATGAGACAGAACCTGGTAAAAGGCTTTTAGTATCGTTTCATGGAAATAGATGGCAGTGGTACTCATTCATAAACTTTGGGGAGTGTGTTTGGCTGGAACTGTTAATAGAGCGTTTTATAGGATTCTATTCTGGCCTCTGAGTCATTAAGTATGAAATACTTCAGGCTAAGCAGAACATAGAGTAATCTCTGATTAGTGAGTATACTGATATATTAGAGTATAAAGCCTCACATCTTCATCCAGTACCAGGTTTGTGTGCCATGACAAAGGCCACATCAACACTCACAGCCACACATTTGCACCAGTTGGGGTCCAATAACTCACACACCGTAAAGCTGTCACTGGATAACAAATGACACAATGGTATAGTATCAGAAAAAACAGCACTTTTCATGACTTTACTGTAAACCCTTCCCAGGCAAGACTGGAGGAACAGAAATGTTTGTAAGATGATGAATCGTCTGTCAATGGTTGTCGACAACTGAAAAGAGATTTTCCTCATTCCAGGGTAATATTCTTTCACTCTCTGGCAGTTGAACAACATAGACTCACTTTACCACTGACTAGAACTAGGTAGACCTTTAGTTGATCCCGAACAGACAGCCATTAAAACCTACTGGAGCAAGAAGAACTAGCGCCGTCATCAACTGATGATATCAGTGCTGCATTCTCGTTTTCTGTAGATGGTAAAAAAGTTATTTTTGCCATACCAAGACTACTGAGCTGTTTTTTTTTCAGTCATCTAGGCAAATGTTTCAGATGTAAGTGGTATATTTTCATAACTCAGGGCTCTTTGAAATCCAAAGCTGAAACATGACAGATTACACATTTCAGTTTTTAAGGAAAGGAAATATCAGATGGGCATGAGTCCCTTTTAGTGCAGAAACACTGTGCCTTTAAATTTAAATAACACTGAACTTGGTGTTACATATTAAATACAGCCTCAAAAAGCTACATCAATAACACTTGTAACTTAGCTAAACAAGGAAAATGGTGTAAAGTGAGGACATTTCGCCAGTCCACACTTTGACAAGAAGCATCTGACTTGGGGTTAAGCTAAGGGTTAAGGGTCGAATTAGGTTTAGGCTTAAGTTTAGACATTAAGGGCTTACGTTTATGATTGAGGGTTAGGTTAAGTTTAAGCATTATAGTTAGGTTGTTGAGGTTAGGGTAAGGGTTAGAGTTTGGTGTCATGAATTTCTTTTTTTTTATTGTACAAAATTGCCAGTCCTCACTTTGTTAGTAAAACTAATGTGTGTTTTCCAGCGCTTAATTTGTAAATCGGGAGGTCCTGGAACACATTGGGGCGTGCGAGAGACATGAATCCGGTTGGCAAATCGATGCAAATTGGCTACAGCACATCGGTACTGCAAATAGTGGAAAACAAAAAGCTAAAACTTTCATAATCTTGTCAGGGAGTGCTGAGGCTACAAGAAGCTGCAGGAATAGTAAACTTTATGAAATCTGATTGGTTTAAGTAGAATGTTTACAGTGCAAAGTGAACACAGTGATGGAAAAAGACAAGTCATGCGTAACAGACCAGATCTGTGAAAAGTAGGTGCCGGAACAAACTGAGGAAAATCTGAGAGGTGCTGGATCTTGTTCCGGCAGGAACCGGCTCAAATTAACCACTGGTGTTTTCCAATAAATTTCATGGCCCAAACAAGAGCCATGTGGGGTTATATGTTTTTTCTACCAGTGTAGCTTTATCTTTAGAACTGTTTAAGAGGCAACATTGGAAAATGATTGGATCTCTTGATTAAACACAACATTGAGCTAAATAATTTTGATAACCCAATGGGGCCATAAGCCAAAAGACCCATACTTCAATGTAATGGTAAAGTCATATGTGTGTCCCCAAAAGCACCCAATTCAATACCAGTGCCTATGGGTTCTGGTCAAAAGCAGTGCACTATGTAGGGGACAGGCCATTTTGGGAGCAGCTTTCATTTGCAGTCTTAATTACATACTTTCTTGAAATATGGGAGGTAGGGAACATGAGTTATGTGCAATTACTGTATCATCAATTAAAAGTATTTTCTTAAATCACTCTACTGAATTGTGCACACTAAGGGTCTCACCTTGGCTCTGCTTGTACTGTTGTAGACCCCTAAATGCGTCTCCCTAAATGCCTGTTAAATATCCTGTTAAGTGCCCATAGGTGGGTCTGCTGAGGACACAACTAACAGATGCAAGAAGGGTCTCTTTTGTCCTTGGCCTTTCTTTCACCTCACCTCGGTTCAGTAAACCAGCCATGAAAATAGTGTCACGAAGGACTGATAAGAAACAAAGACCCCAGAAAATTAAAGGTGCTCTCAAACTCCTTTAATAACTGTCAGTTGATGTGCTCACTAAATGCTTGAAACTTTGGTTTACTATAACAATATTTAAATGACAGAAAAGGACCATAAACATGAAAAGTAGACAAAATCTAGACCTTTTTCTTTGATTCTTTAAGCAAGTCACCTTCAAGTCTATATTATGTCTATATCAAGATGTTCAAACTGACTCTACTTTGATTTTAGATACTATACATACTTCAAGAACTCGAACCATCTAAAATAAAATTACCAACAAATAGTATTTCAAAAACAGTTTAGGATAGAGTTTAGACAACAGATGGGCACTAATAAGGAAAGTACAAATCAATCAGCTGCCTTTTTAGCCTTGAAATATTCTTCATCCTCATTTCACAAGTCTATTCTCTAAACTTCAGGTATAGGTGTCTGTGTTCTTCATAGGGACTGTATTTCCTCTGTAAGTTGACGAAATCTGATCTCACAAAGCAAGTGAAAGTCACAAACAACCGATTTTGCAGCATAGACTCCTGGCTCTCACTCTCTATGCTGTGTGACACTTCTAGCTCGGATGGTTGTGGTTTTTACAAGTGCTTAACTTTGAGTTACTGGAACCTCTCACTGATAAAACAGTTTGCAGCCAGAATGTGGCGGTCACAATGCAAAAAACAGGAGGTCATCAACTTCCACAGCAACATAAAAATATATGACATGCCAGCATATTTTTTATGTACTGTTGTGGCCACCATATTTCCTAGATATGGTAACTTAGTTCTGTAGTTCTTGCATCTGTTCAGAACGAAGCAAACAGTTTATTGGCTACCTTGACCAAATATGCAGCTAGATTTCTATAATGTGGACCCCTGCTAGGATTTCTCTCCTTTTGCAATACATATTTGATCTGAACTATTTGATCTGAACACATCTTCACAGAGGGAGATGCCAGGTTTAAGACTTCTACAGGGCCTAAGAGACGGCAAAAGCCCCAGAGGCTTTGGAGCACGATGCCTCCATCTTGGAGGGGCCACACCTGGAGTTCATTAGAGTGGCTTATCCATCCTCTGCCCTTAAGTCCGCTTAGCTATTGCTGGGCTAAATGCTAAAGATTGAGATCACGGCAACATTCCGATAACCGGTGAATCGCTGACTTCAAAAGAACGGTTTAATACAATGCAGCTTGAGTCGTAGAACTGGAGGAAAACACTCTAAGCTGGAGAAAAGCAACCAGACGGTGGGGGCTAAGGCCGGGGATCTGGAGGATCTCTACACCAGAACGTTATAAAGAGTAGCATATATCGTCAAGTGATTATACAGGCTCGGTTTGCACCTGGCTCTACTCATCTCTGCCAGGCTTTGTGTGGTTTCCGATGCTCAGCAAAGGTCATATCCTCACTCCGTGATGGAGGAGGATTACTTGAATAGGCTGCCTTTCGATTTCTCAAAGCAGCTCTGTTCATAACCACTTTCAGTTGACATAGCTTGGTCAGTGTCTCATATGGCCATGCAGGGCATTATAGTGGAATGCACCCTTCCTTATTTCAGCCATTATTAAGTCACATACACATTCACAACTATCGTAGCTGGCATTGCTTTACGAGAAACTATAGAACAGAGATGTGGATGTCGTGGGACAATTAACAGAGCGTACACAGCACCTGCTCAGCAGTCAGTTGAGTGGTCTCAGTGAGCTTTGCCACGCTGCTGCTAAGCTAATCATGAATAAATCTCTTCTTCAAACGTCTACAAAATTATACGGCATCAAAAGTCCAAGCAATAAGATATTAGGTCTTAAAATATTTTTTAGTTGACATTATGAATGCCAATGTTGCCTTTTTGTGCTACTTCCCAAATGACTCCCATTTAACCCGTGATAATTGTGTGCACCTTATCCCACAAATACCCAAAATGCACTGTGGAGCCTATTGAAAACTGTTCCATTCCAAAAACAGTCAAACAAAAATTTGTTGTTAAAATAAAAAGGAACTAACAAATAAATCACTAATGAATCAAAACAAGAAGGCATTAAAAAAATCGGTTCTGGAAAGGCATTCTGGGGATGTCTAAACGGGTTTCAACTGAAAGTTGACTAGCCACTAACAAACGTTTCTCAAAAAAACATTACATTTGCAGCAGAATAAGACCTAACAAAACAACCCACAACATCGTGGGTGAAATACAAAATGTACAGGTTAGACATCCTGGCAAATGAGGCAACGATCACAGGCAAAACCTGTGCAAACTGGCAAATCTTTAACCTTCAGGTTCACTGAATGTGGACCTTACTGTTATATAACTTGACATTACGTTTGATCAAGCAAAATGGTCCTACCGATATAAAGGAGAGATTTTTTCTGATAAAGGAGGGGATGAAGCAGGGTTGCGTCTTAATTTATGGTTGCATGGTGTTGATGTTTACTTTGTTTTCAGTTTAGAAAAATCCAGCATTTCCTGTTTTGTCGACAAAGGTAGTTGTAAACCCCAGGGTACACAAGCTGGGTGAGGAGGGTCATTTTCTCTCCCTCCCTCTCCCCCCCTCTCCCTCCCTCTCCCTCCCTCTCCCTCCATCTCTCTCTAAGCAGCTTGTTTTCCCTTGTTTTCACTTCGAGAGGACCTGCAGATGCAGCTACGTCCCATCCAGCTGCAGAGCTGCCACGCATGCCAACGGCCTGACTCATTTTCCTTTGGGGGGAGTAGGGGTTCCGCTTTAGGGGGAGGGACAAAAAGTAGTGGAATTTGTGGTGGTGGGGGGGGGGTCATCTTGGAAAAAGTGGGCTGAAGTTGGGGGGGGGGGGGCAAAACTGTAGGGGGAGACAGTTACTGACTTCATGGCTCTCGGCTTTTCTGTTTGTCTCTGCCTTCTCCCTCTCATCTTTGTTTCAACTGTGAGAGCAGGCACGCAGCCTAGTGTGTGAGAGTGAGGCAGGAGAGAGAGAGGGAGAGAGAAAGACAGGCTCACACAGGAACACTCGGTAAGACAGAAAAGGCCACACACAGAGATCACTGGCCCTCAGGGTGAATCAGACCCACATATAGAGGCCAAGAGTGATGTCTCTCCACACCAAACTGATGCCAGCTATTGTTAGTCATGGGATCTGCTGACAAGAGCTAAGATCAACTCCTTTGTAACTCTCTAAGGAGCATTTAAGGGTCTCACCTCATATCACCATTCTTTGTCTACGTGGAGGGTGAGAAGGGTTAGAGGCCGGTGGTTAGTCTGTCAGTGGACTGGAGAATCGGCGAGTCACTGGGCTAAACACTAAAGAATAATGACCCAATGGACGCAAGAGGAAAAGTAGCATTGTCAAGAAGAGTCAGAGTACAAATCTTTTTTTATCCTCAGGTGTGAGTCTGTCTGTCTGTGTCGGTCTGTCGGATTGTCTGCGTGTCTTTTTGTGTTTTGGTGTCGGTCTGTGTGCAGCTGTGTGTCTGATTGTGTGTCGGTGTGTGTCTGTCAGTGTGTTGGTGCGTAGCTTTGTCTGTCCGTGTGTTGGTGTGTGTCTGCGCCTTTCTGTGTTGTGCTTCAACCTGCATGTACGAGTGGGTTGTCTACCTGGGTTACCATCTACAGTAAATAAACCATCAGTCTCACCATTCCATCAGAAGTCTCTGCATGTCATGCAGCTGGAAATAGCAACACAATCCTATATGTGATGGCAAATGACACTCCACAGTGATTATAAGGCCATACAGTAAAGCCTATCGTGGTTAGTGTTAGCCTACCTAACCCTCCCATCTGCAAAAATGATACCTTTTATAGAAAATAAGCCCGAACAATTCAGAGCTGTGTGAAAACTCGCTGTTATACAGTACTGATAGCTTTGCAGTGGCTACTGTGATAGAAAGCTTCATGACTGACATCATTATAGTTAAACCATAATTACACATACCCACACAAAATGACATGTTTTTTTACATTATCATCAGCCTCGTCGCCTGGCTGTCAAACATGGTTTTATGAAAGGCCGTTGAGTAGCAATATGTACCTCACTCAGTAAAACTGGCCAGTGAAAGACTGAAGTTATTTTAACATTTACAAAAAGATTAAAAAGTAATTGAACATGCTTGTAATTTTATTTGTACTGACGACCCCAAATGTAATCACAAAAACATTTCTGAAGAGCCTATATAGTTTATACTGGCAGATAGAAAAGAAATATTTGCAGAAAGAGAAGACAAAGAAACTGTCAAACATGAGTGATACTCCTGGGATACTCATTGTCTTTAGTAAGTCATTAACCCCCATACTGTATCCGTCTGCTGATTAAAAAAGCTTATCCCTTGGTGGCAATGTTCGTTCTCTATCTTAGACTGCTTACAGCTACCTCTACTAGTTAAGGAAGTAGCATGGAGTGATTTGGCACTAATATGTCTTTGAGGATTTTCATCAACAGTTTGATATAATTTGGTCTTCGTTACATTTTAGGTCTTACCCCCGTCTCAGGTTTTTCAAATCATGGCACCGTTTCTCCACCTTTGAAGAAATAGGTTCAACTCTTTTTGTTTGGGGGGGGCCTCAAAGGATAATTGAATTATACACTGACTGTGAAACTAGAGTGCAGACTCAGCTAAATATGAGGGTATTTTCCTCCATATCGGGTGAACCATTTAGACAGTACAGCACGCTGAGGCCTGCTGTGGTCTGACCCTCTAGGCTGCTGACCCCAGCACACAAGTATGAGCTGGCATGGGTTCAAATCCGGCCTATTGCCCTCCGATTCGCTCCTTCAAACACAGTTCAACTTTCCGCTAACTCACATGGAGACCCACTGAGCAAAGGACGGAAAAAATATTTTTGATGGAAGGGGGGGGGGCTTCTGCAGCGCTTTTCTGATACAGGTGGGGCCTCCTCCATCTGCTTGCCCTACCGTACAGCAGGTGTGCCCCACAGCTAGTCATCTCACTGGCAAATGTGCAGTGAAACGTCTAGCAGCGGGACAAACGGAGCGGTGCTACCAGGATGAAAGAAATAGTTTTCCATTGAGACTCACTCTCCTCAACTGTCTCTTCCACTACAAGAGCGATTGACAGTTCTACTTGAAAGTATGTCTGATCTTTGAACAACTGAAATACAATCTACAATTATTTTTACAGATTGCTTTGCTGTAGAATTAGGCAGCTAGCTACTAGCCAATAGCCACTAGTTAGCCATCTAACAGCAATGTAAGTAAATAGATGAGAGTCACAGGTGAAGGGGTTTGTAGTCTTTCACTAGGTACTGTATGTGGAGAATACAGACCTTGGGAGACCTAAAGATCCAAGGTTCATGTCTAACGAACAATAACAATACTTACAATATTTACAATATTTACAATGAATGGGCTGATGTTAACCAGGCCAGCCGGAGGGATCAGCCAATGATGTTGAATATCCCAACAATTTTATTACATGAAAATGGTGTATGCTTTCAATGGTGATGTCAATCCTAGAAATATTTTCTCCTAGTTAGGTCTTCTAACCATCTCTGTGGTTACAAGTTTTGTTATAATTCATTGACTGATCCATCTGATGACCCGGCTGAAGTCAGTAGGGATTAGCCAACGACCAACCATGTCATCAAAAGGGATCAGGTAAAATAGTTGGAGGTTCGGCCCAGTTTACTACTACCTTAAAATACAACCCCGTTTCCAAAAAAGTTGTGATGCTGTGCAAAATGTAAAGAAAAACAGAATGCAATGTTGTGCAAATCATTTAAACCCTATATTCAATGGAAAATAGTACAAAGACAACATATCAAATGTAGAAACTGAGAAATGTTATTGTTTCTTGAAAAATAAATGCCCACTTTGAATTTGATGCCAGCAACTTGTTTCAAAAAAGCTGGGACAAAGGCAACAAATGACTGGAAAAGTTGTATAATGCTAAAATAACCTCGTGGAACATCTCACAGCTAATTAGATTAATTGGCAAAAGGTCAGCAACATGATTGGTTATAAAAAGAGCATCACAGAGAGGATGAGTCTTTTAGAAGTAAAGATGAGGAGGGGTTCACAACTCTGTGAAAGACTGTGCAGACAAATAGTGCAACAATTTAACAGTTAGGGGATCTCATCATCTACGGTACATAACATCATTAAAAGATTCAGAGAACCCAGAGAAATCTCTGTACGGAAGGGGCAAGGCCGAAAACCAATATTGGATGGCCGTGATCTACGGGCCCCCAGGTGGTCACTGCATTAAAAACAGATAGGATTCTGTAGTGGACATTACTGCATGGGCTTAGGAACACTTCCCAAAACCATTATCTGTGAACACAGTATGTTGCTGCATCCACAAATGCAAGTTAAAACTCAATGCCGCATCTCCGGGCTAAAGAGGAGAGGGACCGTCTGGCTTGTTTTCAGCGCACAGTTCAAAAGCCAGCATCCGTGATGGTATGTGGGTGCATTAGTGCACATGGCATATATTTAAAATATTTAAATTTTTCTGTGAAGATACAATTAATGCTGAACAATATATACAGGTTTCGAGCAACATATGCTGCTATCCAGACAATGTCTTTTTCAGGGAAGGCCTTACTTATTTCAGCAAGACAAGGCCAAACCACATTCTGCACATATTACAACAGCATGGCTCCGTAGTAAAAGAGTCTAGGTGCTAAAGTGGCCTGCCTGCAGTCCAGACCTGTCACCCAATGAAAACATTTGGTGCATTATGAAACAAAAAATACGACGAAGGAGACCCCAAACTGTTAAGCAGCTGAAATCCTATACCATGCGAGAATCGGAAAACATTTCATTTTCAAAACTATAGCAATTGGTCTCCTCAGTTCCCAAATACTTACAGAGTATTGTTAAAAGAAGAGGTGATGCAACACAGTAGTAAACATTCTCCAGTCCCAACTTTTTTTTGAAACGTGTTGCTCGCATCAAATTCAAAATGGGAATGATCATTTCACCAATTTCACCATTTGATATGTTGTCGTACTACTTTAAATAAAATATATGGATAAATGATTTGCACATCATTGCATTCTGTTTATATTTAAATTTTACGCAACGTCCCAACTTTTTTGGAAATGGGGCTGTAGATGTGTTTGATAGAATGTCCCTTCTAGAATGTTTTTGCCCAGTTAGGTCCCCAATGAAATGTTTCTAACAAATACCATTTTGTTGTCACATATTCAAGCCAATCAACCATTAGTTCAATTTAATGTGCATTTAACCAAACTCATGTCATATACAGTCACCGTTTATGATCACTACGATGTACGGCACCAGATGACATGACATCTTACCATGGGTGGACCTGTCCAGAATCTGCCTATGTTGCCAAATTTTTGAGAAACGTTGCAGCTGAATGCATATGATTCCATTCTATGCACACCATTGTTATGGTCTGTTTCTCAGTTGCCTTGGGAAAACCTAACACTGTTGCACATGTATTGGATCCAAGTATTTTGGAACTTAGTCATGTTTGCAACACAACACTGGTCCCATCTAGCTCAGTTGGTAGAGTGTGGAGCTTTCTATGTTACACTTGTGGGTTTGATTCACACAGGGGGCTAGAACATGAAACATTTGAAATGTAAATGTATCTCTGGATAAAACCTCCAAGCTTACAAACTATGCTCAACGGACATAGATTATAATTTCTATAATTTGCTGTTTCTTGGATTGTGTAAATATCAGATACATGTATTCAGGGTATATTCAGATTTCGTCACCAAGAAATGCAGCCAAAACTAGCCTACAGTGAATGTAAAATGCACATAAAATCAACAGTGAAATGTTTGGATGCAGTGTTGCGTCAGGTGAACTGTTGTGTCCTCGCTTCTGGTCTAATAATTTCCCCCACTATCTTTATACTGTGCTCTGCTATTTCCTACCATGGTCTGCATATGCATTTCATATTTATTCAATTAAGACACTTCAATTTAGTCCTATCCATCTAGGCTGATTCTCGAGAGTGTAAGGGTTAATAAATTAAAACCATCCAAACTCTGGTCCATAACTTTCCACTTGTGGATGTCTCATGTAGTTTTAATCAGCTCAAGTTTTAAAAGTAGTGTGACATATGAGGAATATTTTCCGAATTAAAGTGGAGGTAGTGAAACTTATTCTCTCTCTTTCTTCATCTCTTTCTCTCTCTCTCTCTCTCTCACTCTCCCTAGCATTCTCTCTCACACTGCACTCTGTGGATAATGCATTTTATTACAGCAAGGTGATGTCACACAGATAAATGCCTGACATATTGAAAATCCATCACAGGAAATATATGCAATATGTTTTCACTTATGTAATTTGACAGATGGGAGAATCATGGGAGGAGAACAGTAAAAACTTGGCGTTACAGGTCCCAGCGCGCGTGGCATATAGATTTGAGTGTAACAGAGGGGTTATGATGGGGTATATAGGCAAAAGCTGCTAGCTAAATCAAGTAGCTTCCATTCTGTAATAATGTGTAATACGCATAACACCCCTAACAACACTTTATACCCTATACACACATCCTACCCACCCTACACACGGCACCCACAATCCTTACCTGGCATGACATCTTTAGCTCCATTTTGGCCTTTATTTTATTCCCAACCATAACACACTCATAACACACACTTCTACTGATAACAGGCTTGATGAGAATCCGCAAATCATAATACATGGTAAAACATTTAATCACTTAAATGTTTCCAGTGTAAACTAGGTTTCCAGTGTATGGGCAACCAGGGATACAGAAAGATCACTCTCTACCACGCTGTCAGGCTGTTCATAGCGGTCATAACAGTGGAGTACATAGCCAGCTGCCTTGCTCCACTTCATGACAGTCCTGCAATCTGGAGGCTATGCCCAGTAATATGGTCCATGTCAGTGGCTGCCACATAAACACACACAAATATACACAGATGTAGTGGGACCACTACCTGCCAGCCTATTTGAGAACCAGTAATACCTGCAGTCTGAAGCGGCGATGCTTGTTTACACAGACGGCTACCAGACTCAGATGCTCCTACTGACTAACTGAGCTTGTTTTTACTCCTGACTGGAAATTCATCCCAGGAGAGACACTTGGAGAGAGTCAGAGACTTATAAAACAGGAGAATGTGTTTGTACAAGTGTTTCGAATAGAAGCAAGTCAGACTCAGTTCTGGCACAGTTCTGAGGTTTTGGAGACATACAAGGTTCTGAAGGTTCCTTACCAAACGCCTATCTCACTTCTTAGGAATCCTTTGTGCCTGGGCTCTCTGTTCTACACCTGTGCTTTTTTCAGGGCCCGGACTCTCCACGGATGGACTGACCCATGAACCCAGCATATGTATACACTGGGCCACAAAACTGAAAGATAAAGCCTCAAAGCATTCACACTGGGAGCTAACACACGTCTTCAAGTCTCAAGGTTTCTACTCATCACGCTAGTGTGGTTCACCAGGAAAAAAGCTCTGCATTATAGATGGGCTTATTTAATTGAAAGCATCTGTAACAAATGGCAAGAACTTGACACTACTGCTAGCTCACAGCACAAATACATACCACCTGCTGTGGTTTGGAGGATAGCCTGATGTCTGAGGTTGCATTGGAGATGTGTACATCCCAAATGGCACACTGTTTCCTATTTAGTGCACTACTTTGGATCAGGGCTTGTTTGGCTCCAGTCAAATGTAGAGCACTATGGGTTTCGTTAAGGACCCAGTTGACGTATCTAAGTAATAGGTTCAAATGAGGACACTGGCAGTAAGTCTTGGGAGTCTATTTGTCGAGAGGAGAGGAGCATTCTGAACTTAGCAAACTACTTTCCTGTCCAGCTTTTTTTCTTCTTCAGCTTCTTACTTTCATATCAACACATAGTTCAGAAGGGATATCCTGGAGAGGATTAACAGTGAGCCGAAACACTCACTCCTATCTCTCACAGAGGTTCCTTTTCTGAACAAAGCATTGTCTGTAAGGGCTGGTTTCCTGGACACAGGCTAAGCCTAGTCTTGGACTAAAAACCAATGTTAATGGAATTTCATCATTGCACATGCCTTTTTAGTCCAAGACTAGGCTTAGCCCATGTCCGGGAAACCAGTTCTTAAAGTGTGACAGTGCTGTACACACAACAGCTTTCACCCTCTCAGAATACTTCTGACAAATTGAACTTCGGTCAGATTTCCTTTTGCCCATTGTTATCAGACATTTTCCTGCTAAGAGGGGGAATGTGCAATACGCATCTCTCCTGCATCTCTACACCAAACTAATTTATGGCCTTGAAGAATACTACGACTCCAGACCTTAGATTTTCTGCATCAATTTAAACCATTCTTTCCACTGTGGTGAGGATATAACTGATATGACCGCTTGAATAACCAAAAAGAAATTCACCCAGATGCTGTGTGAACATTATATTGTACTGTTTAAATGTGTGTGGAGAAATAGTAGATGGTGCTACACGAATTATTTGTATCTGAAATATCTTTGTCTTGCGGGGCTGTAAAATAAAAACCACTGCAGTTTTATAGCATTAAAACTGCACTTTTTATGCTATATTTTCAGGCATTTTATGCTTTATTTGACAAGAAATAGTGAAATACAGAGGAGAGAGATTTTGCTAAAAAAAAACAGTAGTTTGGATTCAAACGCACACCACAGAAGTACCTTTGCACTTGAGGCAACGGCTTACACATCTTTTCCAAATTCACACTGAACTGTGTGAAATTTGTCATTTTCTGCTAGAGACAGTATCTTACAGGCCTATTGGGGTCAGAGAACAACAAGAAGAATAAAAGCAATACTTGTCAGTGTCATTGGTTTTGTCATATAACACGTGGTCATCGAGGTTGGATTGTTGTCACTGTGCTGTTATCACACCAAGAGAATTATTAAACCTGTCATTGGGTAGATTTTATGTCAGGGATGTATTATGGATCACATATTCCTTTAAAATGACACCCCATTTCCGGTTCACTTGTTGTGGAAGTGCTAGTGCTGGATACAATATATGACTGCATAGGACATGAACTTAGCCATGGGCTCTAATCACAGGTTGAACCTTTTATCAGAATATTGTTTTCCTACTGAGCATTCTACTCAATGCATCATCAAAAGTTACAGATTAAGATTTTGTTTTCATTGAAGGTCTCTGGCTTGAAGATTTCTAAAGAATGCAGATAATTAACAGCAAAATCTTTTGTCACAATACTTTTCTATTAAGATGAAGATTAAGGTGATAACTTGGCTGAAATATAACGCTAGCTGGCTAGGTAAGATTGAGGAGATACCAGTGAATCTCAGCGAGCTAATGCTCATTTCAGACTGAACGATATAGCCAACCAGTTATATCAAGATACGTGCCTAGTTGTTTTCTTTTCAAAATACATTGAGTTGGAGAAGCTGAAGAAACCAGCGGCCATGCGCTGGGAAAGGTACATTCTTCATTCTGTCTAGGTAGCTGCTAGACAGAATGAAGCGGCAGCAACAGAGGGTGATGTGGGTGCTCAGAAAGGAGTGGCGTGGGTGACGTGGGTGCTCAGAAAGGAGTGACGTGGGTGATGTGGGTGTTCAGAGAGGAGTGACGTGGGTGCTAAGAAAGGAGTGATGTGGGTGATGTGGGTGCTCAGAGAGGAGTGACGTGGGTGACGTGGGTGCTAAGAAAGGAGTGACGTGGGTGATGTGGGTGCTCAGAGAGGAGTGACGTGGGTGACGTGGGTGCTCAGAAAGGAGTGACGTGGGTGACGTGGGTGCTCAGAAAGGAGTGACGTGGGTGACGTGGGTGCTAAGAAAGGAGTGACATGGGTGACGTGGGTGCTCAGAAAGGAGTG
>JACXGI010004607.1:0-52734 GCA_016801175.1 Esox masquinongy | reverse complement strand
GGTGGGAGGGTCTGGCATGGGGTGGTGGGGAGGGTCTGGTCAGGGTCGGGCAATGGGGGGTGTGGTCGGTCTGGGGTGGTGGGAGGGTCTAGTCAGCGTGGGGCGGTGGAATGGTCTGCTCGGCGTGGGGCGTTGGGAGCGTCTGGTCGACGTGGGGCGTTGGGAGGGTCTGGCGTGGGGCGGTGGGAGGGTCTGGTCGGCGTGGGGCGGTGAGAGCATCTGAGTGTGTCGATGTTTTATTGTGTGGTGATGATTAATTGTGTGTGTGAGCCTGTTACCTGTACAGCGGCGGTGTGTATCGCTCACACTATCCCCTCCGTTCTCCAGCACTCCGGGGCAGGTGACGAGGGCGGCGGTCAGTCCCTGAGCTCATCGGGCAGCTGCCTGCGGGACTTCCGCACCCAGCCCTTCCTGGAGTGCCAGGGCCGTCGGGGCACATGCCACTACTTCGCCAACATCTACAGCTTCTGGCTGACCCACATGTCCCTGGACGGCAAGCCCGCCGCGCCCGGGGTGCTGAAGGCCAGCGAGCAACAACGCCGACACACTAGCCGCTGCCACGTGTGCGCCAGGGGCTGAAAAAACGATGGCGTCGCCTATTTATTTTTTTTATTTCTTTGGGTTACTGATTGATCGTGCTGATTCGCTGCTGGGTGCTGTATATCTCTCTGTTTTGCTCCGACAACCCTGGGCCAGTCTGCAAATTTATCCATACATCATTGCCTTTTGATAATATTAACCCTCTTCCCCCAACCCCTCTGCGTTACCACACCTGTAGTTAGGTCCAATGATGCGCTTTGCCCATTCAGCATAGTCTGTTTTCCACTTTAGAGGCCTTAAAGCTTTGTCTGTGCATCAGAGCTACCAAAATCATCTCCCGTTTTGACCACGGTGGCTAGTTTAACCAAACCCTACTGTGCTTTGCAGTCTGTCCTCATCCATAGACTGCAAGGTAAAGAAAACGAATGTGAAGGATGACGACATTTTGCGGAACAATCCATTTAACTTAATATACATATGCAGTACTGCTTGATGGCAGGCATGGGAAACTCTGAAAATACTTGTTATGAACCGGGTGCAACAAGTTGTGTGCATATTCACATGCTTTTAACTTCTACATTATATATTTTTTATGAAACTATTTTTATGAAATATTTTATGAAATATTTTGTTGCATTAAAATCCATGTTTTGTAATGTATTATTTACACTGCAGCTATTACAAGCCTCAAAAGGCAGTGGTCAGTTTTCTTCGGTACAGTACAGCGCACCTGTATTGTACGCCTTTTTGTATTCATGTGAGACCACAAACTTACGTAAGTGATGTAAGTGATGTCTGTGTCTTGGTGTAAATAGTTCATGCTAGTGCTGATAATTACAAAGCTGCTCTTATCGTTGACTATTTTCTTTTAAATTGTGCTTTGCCATGTTTTTATTACATAGAAGCATATGCTTTTTTCATTCTTTAAAACAATAAAAAAAAAAAAACTTGAATCACATGATTTACAGGGACCTTCCATTAACTGCCAGGTTCTCTACTACAGTGTGGTCATTTACATTGAAAACCCACATACAATATGTATCCCAGTTAATCTGAGTAACATATGAAGACCAGAAGCACAATCACGTATTTTCACCCAGGAGTCCCAGCTCTTCCACAGTGGGTTGAAGTTCATATTTATTTCTCTGGACAACAGAACCCATGTGACAATCAGCATACAGTACTTCTTTTTCTCAAACATGTTTTTTTTTTCTTCTCATTTTTTTTCTTCTTCTTTTTAGCAATAAGAGAACACACAGTGCATTAGACATGACCGACAGTGCTGTGCTCACTCTACCTTTCACAGTGCACAATTGTATACAAACACAAAAAAAAAAGAAAAGATTGTACATTGTTACGCATTTCCAACCTGCACACATCCACCGCGCGAAGCAAAGTGAATGTTTAAAACAATCATTTCAGAGTAGACCTGCATACAGTGTAGCTTGGCACACTCACTCTCTCAAACACACACACACACACACACACACACACACACACAGGTATAAAGGACAGAAAATGTCTGTTACTGCGCTGGCCCGACCAGTCGCTCACGCTCCCACCAGGTGCCCTTTTATCTGTTCCTGCAGGCCGGCTGCATGTCTGCCAATGGGTGGACAGAGATTTTGTGGATCTGTGTGTTTATTGGTCTACAGGCAACTCCTGACTCCACCCAGGACTTCGGCCACTCCTCTACTGGCCATGCAGGTGCATGCTGGTCTATGAGAACAGGAGTAGGGGGGAGTGTAGAGAAATGGGTCCGGACTTTGATTTTTGAGTGTGATGGATGATGATTGGTAGTTTAGTTTTCAATAATTGTTCTTTGCCTTGATCTCAATGCCGTTGTCCTCATTGGCAGGCATTGCTGTTGAAACCCTGTAGGTCCAAGAATCATCCGGCCCCTGAAATGGATGCCACCGTGCAGCCGATCATAGGAGGAAGGGGAGGGGTATCGTGACAGACACCCAGTCACGGATGACGGCATGTCACAGACAGCCGATTGTCCGTGACCGCATCACTCAGCCAACCAATGATGACATATTCCTTGGCACAGCTCTACTACTCTCATTCTTACACAAAAATATATACGCATATTTTTTTCCAGAGTTAATTCTTAAGCAAGTGCAATGACAGTCTACTGTAAGCATAAGCATTTGTCTAAAAGCTCCGGCGCTGATTATGCCGGGTTACAGTCGGTGTTCACAGCCATGAAAGTAAATGGCTGGGAGCCTCGCAGTCTTAGAAATGACGTAGGCTTTTGAACGGTCTTCAACGGGCAAAAACATAGCGCAAGGGTCAGCGCGAAAACATCGTAAAAGGCATCTGGCAGAAGTAAATCAATCCACAAACACAAATAGAATATATTCATATATATCTCATAAGCGAGTGTTCTTGAAATCTGATTATATAATCTTCAAACCCATTTAAAAGACAAGGTAGAAACAGTACAGGAATCGGAACAGCCCACTCTCCCTTGTGATTTTTTTGATCCAGGCCATCACACTGACAAATGTTTTCTGCTTGGGGGCAAGGGGGGGTAAAGCAACGAGGCAGAGGATTCTGGTCTCCTCCCTGTCCCCGCCCTGGGGTCAGAAAAGGTTGCCCAGTGCGACGTGTCACCAGAGTGTTGCCATGTGGCTTGAAGCGTTGTCTCTGGACAAGGGCGACGAGCACAGATGTATGACAGGATGTGTCACTCGGCCACGTCATTGTGGGCACTTTCAAATCAACTGTCAACAGAAATCGGCGGCCAGATCACCACGTCGGTTTCGAAAAGTCTGAGCTTCAGGAACGAAGTTTTTAGGAGTTTCGAGTTGTTTTGAAAGCACTGCCGACGGAAGTCTGAAATTTCCAAGTAACCAGTTTCTGAGTCGTTTTGAACGTTAGCCTACTGTACACCCGCAAGGTTCATGGCAGAGCAGAAGACCAGACCTGTACCAACTATTGCCACCAACCCATATTAGATTACCAATCACTACAAGGAGCAAACAGCCATGATTTACCCCAACAAGCTTTGACTGGTTTGGACTAATAGATTTGTCCTGACGCTTATTCTCCACGACCATAACTGTTACTTCACAACATAAAGATCAAGCCGCATTCTTAATTAGCTCCCAAAAATATAATTAAATAACCAAGGTTTTGGCCTCGGCGACCCATTAAATAGCTGGGAGCGTAATCAGTGTGCAACTTTGTCTCTCCTTTTATAAACGTTACCCTTTGTTAAGTCAGCACCTCTATAAAAGTTTTTTTTGGTTGTGTGTCAGCTCATGCTTATAATTCTTTCTCACTAGACTCTACTTACAGCCAACCCATCTGCCAGTCAACCCATCTGCTTTCAAACGAATCCTTGTCAAAGCCTCTGACTGACTACACAGCTTGTGAACATACAAACTGAAGCACAAGATTCCTGACCAGTTCTAGGTCCAGGAGAAGTATGGTACATTCTAGAACACATGGGCCCAAGGCCTAATAGATACCTATGTCGACTGCGTCATTCAACTTAAAACAGACAGTGTGTTGACAGTCAAAACATCTTCCATTCAAGAGTGCTTTGAGCACTGGGAATCCGTTGAGTGTTTGGCGTAAAGAATTTTACTTGATAGATTATGCTTTAAAATGTAAAATACCAACAACAAAACGTTAAAAAAAAAAACATTGGTCTACACCTAGAAAGTTTTTGCTGCTTTATCCCTTTTAGTTTAGAAAATATCTATTCATACTAAGTATATTACATGGAGACACACAAAATAGAAAAATATCAAATATCACTGGTGATGATAAGAAAACATGACAACCTGAACAAGCGGAAATATTGCTATGGTAACCAACATTGTCCTCTGACATCAGCGATCCCCCTGGTATATTGGCTGCCTCTGGCCCCGCCCTCCTGATGCAGAGTGGGCCAATGAGTAGGCACAGAGTCCAGGAGGGGGTTGGGCACGGGGCCAAGTGAATTAAAGTCAAATGGCTGTGTCCCAAAACACAGTGGTCTGTGTGGGGTAGGGTGGAGGCCGGATCTGTTTGGCCACATTGCTTTTCCCCCAGGTGGGGAGGGTGGGCAGGCTCTCCTGTTTGCACAGGTTCCTGTCCGGGGGGTTCTTTTCCGGGGTGTTCCTGTCCGGGGGGATTTTCTCTGGGGGGCGCTGTCTGGAGCGGATCTCCATGCACAGGGTGCGCTTCCTTTCGATCTGCTCCAGCATCGTGCTGTCTCCGCACATCCAGGGCATCTGGGGTACCTTGGAGAGGAAGGGGAGCAGTTAGGGAAAGTAACCCAAAGGATGTTTATGCATGGTCCGGGTTGGCAGTAGACAGGGGTTTGTCTGGACTTACCTGGGCCTCTGGCGCTTGCCTCTGCGGTGTCCCCAGAGGGGAAGGCGTAACTGGGGCAGAGGAGGAGCGGCCATACTTCTGAAGTGCCGGTTTCAACTCTGCATTAATGGACAAATGCATTTCAATTAATGTGGCTCTGTTAGGTTAAATGAAAGAAAATCAAAAGAAGGCTTCCACACGATTATATCCTAGCCCTTTGCCGTCAGTTCAATGCCAGAATAGATGGTTGTTGTTTTTTTACTTTAATATGTTTTTATGCCAAGCCTATAAGATAAAATTCCTCACTGAAATTAGTTTTTGTAAGGTTGTCTGAGGTAGCGGAGCGCGCTGTAAGCACTCCCGGTGCGGGTTTCCGCTGAACGACTCTATGTCCCCACCGCTGCGCAGCAATGTCCAGTCCTCCCCGTCAACATTGGAAAGAGCCCGGAAACTTTGTTTCATGAGTTTGACACTCGATGAGCACAATTGGCGAACTTCAGAATCGTAAGGTAATTTGCTTATTTCGTGTGTAAAGCTGAACTTTCTGGTATATATGAAATACCCTAAAAACTTGAATTAAATGTCTTACTGTTTAGTTGGCGAGTGACGGTTGATGTGTTTACTAAATTAACCTTTCTGACTAGGTAATGTAGCTAAGCACTCCGCGGACTGAGTAGGCCTATGTGTAAAAAAATATATATATTTGACAGAATTTCACTGAATATTACAAATCTTTTACGAATTTCAATCGAAATTATTTGTTCTGTGAAAACAGTAGGATTCCGCAAAACATCTTAGCCTACTATAGCCAAGATAACGCATACATTTTTTAGGCGTATAGGTTTTCATATGTTTAGACGGTATTGCTTCTTGTAGTATACGCACTAATCCAGTAAATAGAATGACTAAGTAGTAATTTATGAAAATAGTTGACTTATTCCAACACTATTTAATGCCGATTACTTCAAAGGTAGTGTTATACGTTTTAGGCGTGGTTGACCTTGCGGCCCAGCGCTAATAATCTTTTTAATAATATGTATTTTAAACAATTGGATTAACTCTTTTGCAAATAATTGGTCAAGACGAGATGAGAATCGGGCTACTTGCTGTTTTAATTTTCCAACCCAGTCAGATAATATTCAAATGGTTTGATTATGCATACCAGGCCTCCTGACTGTCAGCAATAGCATGTCCATTGATATAGACTCTCGTTGCTATCAACAATATAGACTCTAAAAAAAAAGTCTGCATATGCATGACGGTGACGTGTTTAACATGCTCAGATATTTAACCAGTGTCACTTCATGTTGCCTGGTTGTGTTGAACTGTGCAATGCCACCCTCACCTGTACTGCCTGAGCCCAACATCATCGGAGGGCTGCCGGTATGTCTTCCGTGCCGAGTCGGTGTGGCCATTGACGACTGTTGCCCTGAAATACAATTCTTCTCTTGTGCTTTTGATTGCTCAGCGCTATGGGTCCCTCTGTCTCTGCTATCACGCCTGGCCAAGGCCTCTGAGCTGTGACCTACCCGGTCTTTATTGTCACGCCTAGGATCTACGCCGTTGGGACTCTTGCCGTAGCTGTCGCGCCGGGGGGGCAGATCAGAGCCATTGCAGCTCCTGTCCTTGCTGTCACGTCGAGCTTCAAGACCATTTCTTGCAGGCTCTTTGATGTCCTGTCGGGGCAAGGGCTCCGCTCCGTTGTAACCACGTTCTTTGACCTCGTGTCTCGACTCCGGGCTGTAGCTAACTTTGTCTCGGTCTTTGCTGTCGCGTCTGCACTCAAGACCATTTCTGGGCGAGTCTCTGTTACTGTTACTCTGTCTGGGTAGGAGCTCTGGGGGCGGGTCCGTTCGTTCTTTGCTGTCGTGTCTAGAGTCAGCTACGTTCCTGGTTCGGTCTTTGCTATCTTGCCGGGGAAGAAGTTCCGGTGGGTTCTGGTGGCCGGGCCTTTCTTTGCTGTCGTGCCTGGTCTCCACACCATTCCGGGGAGAGTCTTTACTGTCCGGCAATAGTATCGGCTCCATGCCGTGGACACTTTTGTCTTTACTGTCGCGCCGAGGCATCCGTTCCGCGCTACCGCAGCCCCTGCCTTTGCTGTCCCGTCTGACTGGCGGGGGCTCAATCGTACCCCGGTCTTTACTGTCCCTCCTCACCAACAGGGGCTCCACGCTGCTGCAGCCCCGATCCTTGCTGTCCCGCTTCACGGGCGGCGGCTCAACACTGCTGCAGCCTCGGTCCTTGGCGTCGCGTCGGTGAGAAGAAGACTCCTTGCTACGCTCCTTACTCTCCCGCTTGGACTCCTTGCCGTGACCGTGCCGCTCCTTCCCTTCGCGCCTAGACTCGCCGTGAGTCTTGCTCTTGCTGGACTCGGCTGTAATGGAGAAGCACAGTCAGTCTGACCTGTACGACCAAGGTCGCTTCCACGCATGAAATAACTAGTGAAGAAAATATAAAGGAGATTTAAAAAAAAAGTAGGCTACACCTAAAAATAAGTAAAAATAAATGTCAGTTCTACTGAATAGCCACCTGGTGTCACCCATGAGCTCTATGCAAAAAGGATGTTGGGATGAGGTCATTAAGCGTTGGGTTACTGGGAAATGCTTCTGTTGTTGTTGTTTCAGTTGACAGATGTCATAGTGGAATTATACAGGATGTGAAATGCATAGAATTGGCCTACTATTATTACCGAGTAGGCAAAAATAGTTTGAATGCATTCTTAATTCACAATATTTTTTTTCTGTACCATTTGATAAGATAATTTTAGAACTATGTAAATTATTAACAAATTTCCTCTTTTTTCCCAAAATTGTTAAGGCTGGTTCTTTTTTTAACCCTGCGAAGAAAGTTATAAACGATTGTTTCTCAGCATTTTCTCAGCATCTTCGGTGGAGAATGTCAAGTTCAACAACAAAAATGCTAATTGATCGTCCATGGTTGATCCCCTGCATAAAGCACTTTGGTCCATCACCGCCTCACCAGAAGACCGATACGACAGGCTGGCGCCGCGTGTCACCGGTGTGTGTCAGTTTTGCTGGCTCCACTGTCTCATCCAATGGCAGCGTAAGGGGTGATTAACCAGTGGATAAGTGGGTCATGCCAGCTAGCTGTGTTTCCATCGTGCCTGCGAGGGGAAATTCTCAACCTTCCTGTCAGCAAGAGGACAGCGTGACTGTGCCTGACCAATCACAGAGCGTGGCTCACTCGATCTGGCCCAACCAATCACAGAACGTGGCTCGGGCAACCTGCCCATAATGTGAGGGCACAGGTGCTCCGTTGGGTAAAAAAAAAAGAGTGATTAACTTCATACAGCATCGCCTCTCCATATATGGTGTGAGTGAACTCGGCATATGTAATGTATGGGTAGAAGGGGTAAAAATAAGAAGGATGTTACTGCATGTCTATAGGATATTACTGCATGTCTATAGGATATTACTCTGTATTACTACATATCAGTAGGAAATTACTGCATACACATGGAGAGAACAGAGCAAAATCAAGTATTCCACGGGCCATTTGAAGCTATACACAGGATGTGCATGAAAGGCCAAACGCCAACATCTGCCAGTCTGTTTACAGTCAGACAACATTGCCGTGATAAAATTTCAGCAAGTCAGCAGCTGTCATATGGGTCTTCTTTCTCTCTCCTGATTGGTTAGTTTCAAGCTGTTTCCCTGATTGGTTAAATCTTTACTAGCCGATTGATTCAACAGAGAAGTAGAACTCTCTGATCAGGTGTCAAAGCCCCACGAGAATCTCTCAGGAGACCACTGCTGCACATGATCAGTTGAACGCCAGCATGAGCTGTGCTGTGATTGGCCCACTTCCCAACAGAGAGGAGTTCTGCAAATAAGAGAGGCTCCTTCTTCTGTTGCTATGACGAGCTTGGAGTTGGCAGTTGCCGTGAAGCTCGTGGAGTTAAGTGCAGATTGACATGTCCTCCATCATGTTTTATGTACAGCGCATATGGGATCAAATGCACTCAACCGGTTGAAATTCCCCAATGGAGTTAGTTGCTATGTGGCATTCCGGGGGTGAAAGAAAGCCCCTGCAGTGGGGTCCGGGGAAAATAATTAGTTGGGGGTGTGTTGTGCTGGTTAAACATGGGCCTATTACATTATTTAAAACGAAATGCCAATAAGACCTTAGGAAACTGACAAATGTTTAACATTACTGCAGGTCAGCTGCATAAATGTGCGAACAGACCTCAAAATGGGGCGGTGTAACTTCAGAAACTGCTTCATGTCATATGAGAACAGTGACATTTTGCCAGGCCACGGGATCTTTCCCCAAATAACCAACTGTTCTATTCCACCTGTCTAAAGAAAATCTTTTAATGCACCTTGCGGCTCTAACAGCCATGATTAAGCAAGGCGCAAATGTTACAACGTCTACATACAGACGGGTGACAAATTAAATGAACAAACGCAGTGCCTCTCAGTAGGTGTTGATCACAATCCACCAGGACGGCTTCAGTGCGTCTTGGCATAGGTTCTACGAGTCGCTGGAATGCAACTGCAGGGATTGGAACGCCATTCTTCGAAAATTCGTTCCCTCGTTTGGCATTTTGAGGATGTTGGTTGAGAGCGCTGTTTAACACCTCAGTCCAACATCTCCTGTGGGTGTTCAGTTGAGTTGAGATCAGGTGACTGCGAAGGCCATAGCATACGACTCACATTGTTTTCATACTCATCAAACCACTCAGTGACCCCCCCATGCCCTGTGGATGGGGGCACTCTCATCCTGGAGGAGACCCAAAAATGAACCCTCTTTCAAAGTCACTTATATCCTTTTCAGCAGGTTCATAGAATTGATCTTGGTGGTGGGCAGCTATATGGTCACAGTGTTATTTTGGCATTGTCCTGCCGTGAACACATCGCACACTGCATTTAAACACAGTTTCGTTATTTAAGAGTAATGCGGCGTGGTGGCCTAACGCCACTGTTTGACGGGCGTGCCGGCCCCTTTGATCCCTAATCCAACCAGATTAAATAATATGATCTGCATCAGTCTATGTTCACTGGGACCAGATTAAACTGGCTCACCCAGGAAATGCTTGCAAAGGGCTGCAGAAAACTACGCAAACATGCGTGCTGTCAGTTGCGGCATTTTCCAAATTTAATGGGATTGAAATTTGTTTTACCAGATGATGAGAAGGGTTATGTTAACGCGACACTGATGAAACCACTAACTATTAATTTCAAGATATATATATATATATATATATATATTTTTTTTTTTTTTTTGTGTGTTGTTAAATGGTGAGGGAATGGCATGGCGGACCAACTGGGCCAGACTAGGTACTGGACACCTGCAAAATAGCCCCACTACTGTACCTCTATGTCGCTACTGACTGACTCTGTAACCACACTGACATCAACTAACTGATCTGTTTGACCGGCACTCACTCTCTCCCGGCTCCTTGGACTTCCTCCCGCTGGCGTTCTTCTTCATCATGTTCCTGCCCGCGGTGAACAGGTTGGTCAGCTCATCCAGCGGGCTGGTGGGCGTGCGCGAGCGACCCGTCGACACGTTCTGCATCGACCCATGCAGCCGGCCCCCGGCCACGCAGTCCTGCGGCGGCGAGCCCTTTCCGTGGGGCGTGGCGGAGGCGCTCCGCGGCATTCCGCCCGGGAAGGGCGTGGAGGCGTCGAAGGCCGGCGTGCGCATCAGGCTGAGCGGCGTGAGGCAGCGGCCCATGCTGACGGGCGACGGGCAGGCAGAGTGGCTACGCTGGTAGCCGTGGGCCGAGGACGCGGAGGACTTGTACAGGGTACAGGGCAGCGGTGGCGCCGACGAGCGGCCCGACACAGTCAGAGTGGGCGTGGCCGTCAGCTCCCGGCGCAGGTGCGCCGACGGCGGCTCGGAGGACGAGGAGGAGGTGGGGGACTTGCTGTAGGCCCCGGGGCTGTCCATCATGGGCAGCTTGGTCAGGGCGTCCAGAGGGGTGAGCGGGGACTCGTCCGAGTTCGGCGAGCACTGGGCCGGCGCTGGAGGGAACACCAGGAGGGGCGGCCGGTGGCTGAGCAGGTTGGGGAAGGGTGCAGGGATGTCACAGAGGGGGATGTTGCGTGGCGTGGAGCAGCGGCCGAGGGGCTCGGGGTCCAGGGGCGCGGGGGTGGGGCAGGCGGAGCGGCACCCGGGCGGGTCCCAGCGGTAGTCCATGTCGTCCAGGAGGGGGTACTTCATCTCTTCGTACACGGACTCGCCCGGCTCGTCGTCCTCGCTCTTCGGTGCCTCCGTGTGCCCCGCGCCCCCGACGCTGGCACCCATCTCAATGTAGACGGGCTCGTCTGAGTCGGAGTGGTGGCTGGGGCTCCCGTCGCTCGGCGGCGAGGGGTTTCGTTCCCGCTCCGAAGAGGGGGAGTGACCCTTGGAGCCACTGTGCTTCCTGATGTAAGACTCGTCAAAGGATGTGCTCAGCTGGGTGTTGGGGTTCCTCCTGGGTTTGGGCGGGGGGACCCTCTTGCAGTCCTCGCCACAGCCTTGTGGAGCTGGAAGGGAGAAAAAAAAACATAAACGAATGAGTCACGTGGTTAGAATCAACCCCCTTGCACATGGTTCAGGTGTTAACAGCTGAACAAATCATTTCGGTCACATATCTGATACACGACTGCACTCGCGAAGCTCAACCGTTTGTGTGTTTCTAGGTCAGATTTACACTGGTGTGGCAGTGAAGGTTTTCTGGGTCAAACACTCTGGTATGTATTTCAGGTTGGCATGACGTGGCATTGCAGTGAATCCCTTTGGCTCTGGTACAACACTACCATATGGAGAGAGACATGTGTTTCTTTAAGCTACGTGTGTTCTGGTTGAACTGAAGCATACTTTATATACTATGGCCTTTAGATGCATGTCTAGTTGGTCTCTATACAGTGGGTGTTATTCTTGTGGGTGTACTGTAAATCAAGTGGGTGTATATCTATCGTGCGTGTTCATGGGGACCACCTATGTCTGTGTCCGCCATCTTTACAACCTAGCAGTCTGGTGTAATCGTGTAGCTATATAGGGCTGAATTTTGGTCACTCAAAGAAAGTCATGGAAAGTCACGCCAAGATCACTCATTTTACTGCTCCTGATAACCAAAAGGATGTTGACAAAATGTAATTACGTAATTGTAAACCATATCTCGCTCCCAGAAATAATTTCATGCCACTTAAATAAGCAAATAATCTCTCCTTAGCTAGCTAGCTCTATCTAATCACGTTACCGGCAAAGTCAGCTGGCTAACTTGAAATCATCTGGCATAAACAGCTTTCTTAACTTGTTTTATTTCGCATAGGGTTGTAGAATTGCTGCCACTAAGTGTGATTGCTGTCAGAAATCAGTCTGTAGATCAACATCTTGTTATGCTACTTTTGATAAGCCAGCAGCTGCTGTACCCCATTACATGACCTAATTTGCACCCCATTTCAATTTCACAAAAAATGTCATTGTGCAGGATGATGCTGTGTTGTTCGGTGCATTTGACAGTTAAACCTTGAAACTTAAAACTACTCTACAGTAAGCATTCCGTCAACAGGCAATTATGTTAGCTAGCAACTAAAAACTTAACTAGCTAGCAAACTGGCGTAATATATTTAACTTTGTATTTGCTGCACCATCTCCTTTGAGTTACTGGCTTAGCCAACTAGCAAGCTTAGAAAATCATGCTAGCTTTCGTGACATTGTCAAACTTAATAAATACTGATCATGTTAGCACATAACTCCTTAACTAGTTGCACAATTTCACAGCTATGACTCGCTTTTTCAATAATGTCAACGTTATTTACAAAGATTTATGTAATTTCTGCCTGTGTTAAGTAATGGGCGTAGTAGTCCTGAAAATAACGGCATGCCACTGTATGATGTCACACGGGATCAAGTTGTTGTTTCTTTTAAGGGGATTTTATTGGTGTTACGCATGCAGGTACCCTGTATGTGCGTTTGTGTTTTTCCCTCCTGCTGTTTCCCCAGGTGTCCCTTATGTTCCTGATTGTGCTTGTTGGTGTTTCCTACCTGGCAGTCATGAGTGCATCGCCTGACTGCTGAGGTGGACCAATCAGTGGACACCCAACCTAATTGCACCACCTGTTCCTTTTTCCATTACCCAATCACATCACACATCCCCTGGTTTAAAAACCCAGTCAGTTGGTTCTCCCAGAGAGACTTTTTTGCTTTACCCCACATGGACATAGACACTCTTGAGATACATACCCTTTAGATAGATAGATAGATAGATAGATAGATAGATAGATAGATAGATAGATAGATAGATAGACAGACACTTCGTTCATTCATACATCACTTAGTTTAGCACATACATCTCACTTTGTCCTGTTTCATGTATGTATTGCTGTGGTGTTTTGATTGGTGTTGTCTAGTCAACTGTTTGCTGTTTGCTGCTTAGTCCTTGTTCAACCTGTGTGTTTTGTTTATCCCTGTGTCCCTGGGAAAAGTTTTTTTTTTAGCAAGTCGCCCTTGGGCATACACAACTCGTAGGAAAACTTAGTCTAAAAACACTAGTTAGAACTGAGCGGACCACCCTCTGTATTTTTGTATTGGTTAGTAGTCAGCCAAGCGGTTCTTGAGGCAGGAAAGTTCAGTTTAGGGGTGTTTGGACTATATTATTTCATTTCTTGGGTCCAGCTCAGCCCCTTTTCCCTAACCCCTTTACCGTGTGTTTATAATAAACGTTTTATGTTTGACGGTAGCTTTTGGTTGTCTGTGTCGTTTGTTCTCACTGTTCCTGTACACTACACCACTTCGCATGAGTTTTATGTTACGGGTCTCTGTACCATCCACCCTAGACTGCTAGAGCCGCAGGGTTTGTAACAATTGGGTGTATATTTTCTCATTGATTATCTAAAGGTTGCATTTCTAATGTGTTTTTTCTAGTTTGTGTTGTTCTAGTCTGTGTATTTCTAGGTCAGCCAGTGAGCTGTATCAGTGTGTAGGAAGATAAAAGATGGAACATGTTTCCTATAAACTGCAGATTTTACACCTTTAATAATTCAGAAGCCAGATGGACCAGACGCATACACCTTTCTATGACTCACTACTTCCATCATAACACACAGATACACTCACACACACAATATGTCCATCCCTTTTAAATCCTTCTTTCAAATACGTCAGCTTCAACCAAATCTGTCCCTACCACAAAGACACGGACAAAGATATTGTTTTTCCGCAAACCCAGAAAAACAGGCTTGCTGTAATTAAACATGTTTGTCAATTCAACAGGGCTTTATATCCCTGCACCATTTCCACAATTTTTCACACATCTCAACTGGATAATGAGATGATAATAGCACATTTCAGCTCAGCCAGCTGTGCCGTGTGTGTGTGTGAGTGTGTTGTAATTGCATAGGCTAGTTGTGGCAGTGTGTTTCTGTGTTATTGTTGTCGTCATTATGCTAACTAGGTTGCATGGTGGATTTTGAGATCTGTTTATAACCCGCTCCCATCGCCCCCGCTCTTTTCACCCCCCCCCCTCATAGCGGATGTGCTTGCCCGTACCCCCTCTCCTCCTGGGGGGACAGAATCTAGGTCAATCGCTCCTCCTGAATGAATCCTGCCTCTGACTGGCCCCTCCCCCAACCACCCCTCCCCTCCGCTTGGCGCAGAGCCCACTCCTGCTCGCGCAACAACCCTCCCCCTTGGAGAGGGACACCCCCACACCGCAAAGCCAATTGGCCAGGCTGCCTTTGAGCTCAGCCGTTGCCGCCGCTCCATTGGCCCACGCCGCCTGCTGCCGTTCTGATTGGCCAGGCTGCAGGGGGTCTTGTTTCCGAGGGATGGTTGCCGTGGTGCAGAGGAAGATCTGTGCGCACACTGATCCACTCCAGTCTGAGGCAACCGGGGCAACTCCCCAACCAGCCACATACCACGGCAACACGGCCACAACGGGACGTTTTTGAACCACATAGTCTCTCGCGGACCCTTTGAGACCATTGCACTTTATTGGCCTATTCATTAACAGTTAATTTAGCTGCGCTTGTTGTTTGCTTTGCCGAGCAGGTGATTTCAGTGTCCTGCCGGAGTAGCGTGTTGTTTACCAGGCCTACAGGATATACTGCAGAAGGCTTCTGCTTGTACGCCTAGGACCTTGATTACGTTCATGATTAGGTGCTTGTTCATAATTGTCCCTGAGCTTCAAGACGAGGCCAATCTGCTGCTTTAATAAAGTAAAATCAAGTCAAATGTTTGGAGATGACCGAATGTCCCTCCATTCAATCATTTTGTGTATGCACACTTCCTGCTTCGCTGTTCTTTCGCAGTGGTTACCACAGTAACCATCTGAGGCCCACTCCCATTGTTTGTTCTGTTCGCCTGTTTTTTTTTTCTGAATCTCTGTTGATAAGACATGCAACAACTGTCAGTGTCCTAGCTGAGTGCATGACTGGTCCACCTTGGGAGGAAACCTGCTAGAGCTGATGCATAATGAAGGAGTCCCACCAGGACATTGTCAGACCTCTGCCGATGGGACCCCGTCATACAATATCTCTTGGGAAAATGCTCTTGCAAAAACAAGCATTCCAAAGAAGAGCAGTCACTGTACAATTCAGACAATGTAAAAAGCCAGTGGATGTGGGGAGGCATTTTCCAAATGGTTAGTTCTCTCAACGGGCACATCACAACCGGTAGTGGGTCACTCTGCGCGCAACTGTTAGAGTCTCTTCGAGCCTGAATGAGTTAGTACAGTCAGGTTGTGTTGCTGTGAAATCCTGAGGGGGAAGAGGTGTGTTCTGAAACCTGACTGACCTTGACTTAAGGCCTGCTGATCCTTGACACGACATCACCAAGGGATCTAACACACGTAACATGTCCGTGTGGGCAGGAGAAAGCCAGAGTCCCATCCTGCTAATCAGCAGTCCCATGACGACAGGCAGCCCCCATGACCCCAAAGACTCCACGACGACAGGCTGCCCCCAAGGCCCCCAACAACCGCAAATTCAGTGATCAAAAGACCTCCGCTAAAAACATCGACAGCCTGGGCTGACATACATTCTGGCCTACATAAACGTTACTCATGTATCCAAATTATTTGCACTTCATGTCTTAAACTACTAGACAACACCAGACTCTCAGCTCACTTTTTCTTACCGCTGCATCTGTTTACAGCTCCGCCCTTAGAGAGCACCGAGCCTCGGAAACATCAGTGTGAGTGTCCTTTTGTCCTCTTGGTGTGAGTGTTTAGTACGAGTATGTGTAGTTTGTAGTTACGTAGCGGTCTCCCGTGGTTTCGTAGTCGGACCTCAGCTTCGTGTGTGTTTAACCGCGGATTTGCGTAGCTAGGGGTGTGGCCTCGCCCGTACCATCACAGACGTCTGGATCGGCCCGACATCCTCGGCAGATCAACGTGGTGCTGTGGTCCACCGTCTCGGAGGAGATACTCAGCTTGGTGGCCGGGTCCCTCCTAGGTTTGGGCGGGGGCTGCTTGCGGGAGGTGGGGCTGCCCACCTCCTCCTCCCCGCCGCCCACCGAGTGGAGGGACTGGGAGCGCACAGCGAACCCCGGCCCGCCGGCCAGGTAGGGAGGAACGGCCACGCGCTCCGGGGGGGCCGGCATGGTCATGGAGCCCATGCGCAGGTGCTTCCCCTCGGTCACCACCTCCTCGCCGGTCCTGTTGGAGAAAGAGGGAGAAGGAAGAAAGAGGGAGAAGGGGGAGAGAGAGAGAGAGAGAGAGAGGGGGAGAGAATGAGAGAGAGAATGAGGGAGAGAGAGAGAGAGAATGAGGGAGAGAATGAGAGAGAGAGAGAGAGAGAGAATGAGGGAGAGAATGAGGGGAAGATGGAGGGAGAGAAATTACTACAGTTTTTGTGGTATTTCTTGGGAGACGTGACAGTGGATCTGGAAAATGACGGTATACTTGTGGGACAGTTTACTGTATGAACATATGTAGGAGCTATCTTGGAATTGATCGCTCCTATGGAATAAACAACCCTCTGTTACCACTCTCTGAAGAAAGAACCTGTGACCTGGCTTGGTAAAGTGGCCTGGGCTGGTGCCTCGGGGGAACATTTACTGCCGCAGTGTGGGTTTGAAGCCATCCCACTGCTCTTTCAGTAAAAACCCCTTTATCTTTCCCCACTTTCTCTATTGCATGAAACATAAACATAGCTGAGAATATATGTACATAAATAACGCTTCATTTCTACCAATTGTTTTTTTAAGAAGAGTGAACAGTAAGTTACAGTGACAAAGATCACTTTGAAGAGCGAAAGAAAAGAAAATATTAAAACATCACAGTATATATATCAGTTATATATATATATCACTTCTCTGGAAGTCTGTTCTTTCACAAGACCTTGAACTAAAAATAGCACCTAGAAGGCCACTTTAATGTCTGTCTGTGTGTGTGTGTGTGTGTGTGTGTGTGTGTGTGTGTGCGTGCGTGCGTGTGAGCGTCTATGTTTCCACGTGCAACAGCATCTATGTGAAGGCTCCAATGACGCAAGACAATGAGAATCACATTAGGACCACTCAGTTGAGAGAATCTCCCTGTGGTCAGCCATTGATTGGTGTCCCAGCGTGGGCCCAGGTAGCGCAGCTCTCCCCAGCCCAGAGACACCATGGAAGTCCCTCAGTCCAACCACCGTCCATCCCCTTCAGACACACAGGTGACTGACCCGAATAGAGCAGTTCATGTGACGACGGCGGGGTATTTTGACGTTCACAGCGTTTGGCTGCCCAGAGAGTGGATGAATTATTTCTGACTGTCTTATAATGAACATGTGACAGATGGCGAGGACTTTGGCTTTATTTCTAGTGATGTTTTCTTTTTTATTTATTTTTTTAATTTTTTCATTTAGGTCACCAGCAAATGAACGTGTCAATGAGATAATTGGAAAGTTTAAATGCAGCATGGAGATGATGAGATGGGCAGAAATAGAAAGTAGTTTATGGTTGGGGCCTCAGAGACAATCCTCTTTATTTAGGCCCCTATCATCAGACAAGAAGACATCATGAATTAGGTTAAAAATATTGTATCCACCACAGAAGCAAATAGCCCGACAATTATTCCCCCTCCGACACTGCGACTACGGCTCTTTCTTGACTAAAATAGACAGCCACACACAAGTCCACGCTGTGGCGAAGACGCGCCTCCTTCCCAACGGGTCTTTGTGTGTTGGGGCCAGTATGACTGGCCCTCCTCAGTGCACTGGAGGAGGCAGTTCTTTTTAAATGTTTAATGTATTTTAGGGATATTTATGCTTTGGTGACAGGAGAACGGGGACAAGACAGCGAGAGGGTGCTGAAATGGCAGCAGGCAGGGACTGCATCCATGCTGCAGTGGTGCATGTGCAGCTGAGGCGTCGTCTTAGACCGCTGGACAACCTTGAGACAGTTCTCCACCAGGTCAGTGGGGCGGACTGGACCCAATGTACTCCAGGTGCAGAGTACCACTTTGAAAAGGTTTAAAAACCTGGTCCAATTTCCAACTTGTTTTGGGACGGTATATTAAAAATCTCCCGTTTCAGGATACCCCGGAGTTTCTGCATCATTTCAGACAGTAGTTGTGAAAGTGGTGATCACCCATTGTCTTTTGTGCACTAAATCATCCATTGGTTTTCGTGTACTACATCACCCATTGTTTTTTGTGCACTACATCATCGGTTTTATGTATTAATTTTGTGTGCTTAAGCTCCTGGAATGCATCTTCAAGACCATTTGCACTGAGGCAGGGATAAGGATATCTTGATATTTATATTTTCTATGTATATGCTACTACTGGCTAAATAATACAAAAACTCAACCACAATGCATCTTGAAGTGACAGAGAGTGCACACATGCTTTGATGTGTGCATGTGGAGGGGGGGTTTATGCAGGTTTTTGTGAGTGTGACTAAGCAGCAGGAGCTTGGAGGGGTGACTTCATTTGTCAAGGGCTTAGCTTTGCCTAGTAACAGGGTACCCACGGAAACCAGACACAAAACCGCCAGCCCACCACACACAACAAATAGACACGTGCACATCCTAAAATACAGGAGACTACAACTCCCAGCTTTCACTGTGTGCTTTCCTGGTAATGCCTTGCGCTCAGAAGAGCTGGGCTTCAGCCACTGGTATGAACCTGGACAGCAGCTGTTTATAAACGCAATGTTACTGTATTCTATTGGTCACTATAAACTGGGTGGTTCGAATCCTGAATGCTGATTGGCCAATAGCCATAGTATATAAGACCGGATACCATGTATATGTCATCACGTCACGTTTTACTGCTATAATTGTGTTGGTAACCAGTTTATAATAGCAATAAGGCACCTCAGGGGTTTGTGGTTTACGGCAAATATACCACAGCTAAGCGCTGTGTCCAGGCACTCTGCGATGCGTTGTGCCTAAGAACAATGTTGAGCCGTGGTATATTGCCGATATAGCACACTCCCTCGCTCCTTATCGTTTAATTAAAAAACACAAGTAACCCTGGGAACAGAAATTACAGGATTCATTGTCGCCGTTTCCCCTTGGAGTGAACCAACTGGCGAGGTAAAGCTATTACACTTAACTCTGGAACTTGTGCTGAACTCTGTAGAAAGGATCATTCTAATAATTCAGTAACATTAGTCGATTTCGTAATAACCTGACGTTTTATTTGAATTACAAAAACAACCGTGCGATGCAGCAGTTTGCCTCCACAATACCACGACCACTCTTAATGAATATGCTCTTCAGAAATTACAATCATGTAATAATTACCTGTGAAATTAATCAAGTGCTACCCTTTTAAACACAGGTGTCTGAAGGAAAGCACTTCCCAACACAATCGTGTATGTAACCAGTGGCGTTCACGTGAGCAGGTTATTTATAGGATCTTTGCCCAGTGATTGGCTGGAGCTCAGACCACAGGTGCCACTCGGAGCAGTCGGGTGAAGAGTTGTCGCCGGGCAGTTGGGGTCCTTTGTCAAATTGGCTTTTTGAATCTCCACCTACATTGTGCGACGCTGAATACATAACAGGCCACCAGCAAATAACAAGGTTTATGTAGGACGTTTGGTGTGAAAACGGGTCTGTGCAAATCCGCCTGTGAGCAAGTGTTTGCATGTGAGTGTTTGTGTAAATGACAACGTACACTGAGTGATGTGAAGACCGACACAATCACAACCTGACACAAACACCAGATAATTCCGTGTACTGGTGTCGTACCATGCATCGACACAGAACCGGACACCATAGGAATACAATCCACATCTATGAGCAGAACTGCCTGACGACAGCCCTATGTGTGTAACTATATATTATCCTAGAATACCGCCGTACAAGCAATACAATGAAAACATACGGGCAGGAAGACCCTCCTCAATCAAACCAAAGGGGTAATCTGATTGGCCTGCCTCCTCACTCAAATCAAAAGGGTAATCTGATTGGCCTGTGGCTATTCCAGCTGTCGCCAGGCAGAACACGTCTCCTGCTAGTGAGCTCTTCACACTTAATCTGTTTCTATCAGGGGGTTTTTTCTCTCTCCCCCTCTCTATTTTTTCTTGGGCTCTCTCTCTCGTTCTCTCTCCAGCTCTTATCTTTCCCTCATTCTCTCTCCCCTTCCCTCCTATCTCCCCCTTGCTCTGCTCTCCCAATCTTTCCCTCTCGCTCTGCTCTCCTGTTTTTCCTCTCTCTTTCCCATTCTGTTTCTGTCCATCTCTCCAATTGCTCTTCGTCTCTCATCTCTCCCTCTATCCATTATTTGATGTAAAAATGGGTCGTCTCATTGACCCACTTATAAGCCTCATGAAAAATCCAGCATTTTTTCTACTCTTCTTTTAGCTTCTGTGTATTAATATTTTAAATTGACAGCAGATGAGAGATGGAGAGAGATATCGGCACACTAGACCCCACTTTCCCTGAGCCAGCACTACGCATGGACATGGTGTTAGGATGACTTCAGACTTGCTTCCCCTGTTCCAGGTGACCTTTCGTGCCATATGCTTTGGTGAAAAGTTCTACGAGTTTGCCGCGAAACCGCATAAGAAGTATCATCATGCTGTATCAAGGATTTTGTGCATGAAAATGTGGACTACAGGTTGCTGACAGAACGTGCTCATAGACGCTATTCATAAAAATAGTGCTATTGCACAATATTGCAAGTGCAGAGAAATATAAAAGTTTAAGCTTAAGGCCACTGCACGTATTTGTCACTCGACGTCATTGGCCGACCTTCCCAGGTGAGCAAATCAATGCCATAAAAGGCTAGAAGACTTTGCCGGCATACAGAATGATAATCTGTTCAGAAACCGTGCGACCACGTTAAGCGCGTAGAAAACACACCACTAGACGCCCGAGGCACTGTACAAACCCACTTCTCTATAACCTGTTACGGGCCAACGCCCCTCCCCACGGCGCCTACAAAGCATGCCGTCTCCACGTGCTGCCCACGCTGTGCGCCCGCTTCCTGCTCGCTGAGCTATCGGATGACACGTGGTGCCAAGTCGGAAACAACCAGTCTCCTGCGCCTCTTCTTCACTCGGGTGATAGAGGACACGAACATTTGCGAGGCTATTACCTATTCCAAAAAAACCAATGTATCAAAAACATAAAACATCAGACTTTCTGTCAGTTGAAATGCATGCCTGCTTTTTTAGATTTGGGCCAGCCTTGGTAGAAAATGATCATATATCCATCGTTAGCCAGATAGCATACAAAGTTGGCTGGTGTTCTGTTGATTGGTGCCATATTGGAAACAACAAAATGCACAGTGCATTCATGTCCAATGAATGAACTCTGGCCGATCCATTGATTTCCTGATCGACAATCCTAAATATAGCGTGGTCCTTAATCTCTCAGGGCCCCTGTGGCTGTTGTCATCTGTCGGTGCTGTCCGCGTGGGTCCCATTGTCTGTCACAAGGCACGGCTCGGAAATGTGGCCTGAGTAGATCTAAAACCGTTCTACACCGGAACTACTAAGAAGTAGAGTGGGCCGGGACGACCTTAACTTAAGGACAAGTCCCAAATAAGTCAGGAAATGACAAATTAACTGGACTCTGGAGAGAGTCCTTCACCGACCCGCCGGCATTCCGAATTCTGGCTGTGTGCCATAGCCGAAGTGACACACAGTATGGGCTTTTCACCGGAACTGAGGGCTTTGCACACTCAAAGACCCCCCCTCCCCCCACACAACACACGCACACAGGCAGACAATCAAGCGCCACATACAGTACACACCCTCCTCCTCCCTCTCCTTTCCGCGTAGCCATGGCAACGCAACAGTTTGACCAATGCGGTGCAAGCCGTCTCTTCAGATCAGACGGTCACCGCCTGGAGGAGGTGACCTGGGAAGACCGGACTGGGCATGCCTGGGCCCGCCTCATTCTCTTGGGCCGAGTGTGACTGTCGTGGATGTGTCGTGGCAGAGATGGCACAATGCAACGACTCAAGCCTGTGTCTTTACAAGGCTCAAATTCTACATATAGAAAATCACGCAGTGTGTGTGTGCGCGTGTGTGTGTGTGTGTGTGTGTGTGTGTGTGTGTGTGTGTGTTTCAAGGTTCGTTATGGGATGCATGACTGTCTTTGATGCCTTGTTGTAAACGCTTCCCTGAGCATGATCAATGTAACGTTTCACGTCTGCAAACAAATGTGATGTGTTCGTTTGCATCATTTCTCAAATATCTGCAGTTTTGGGGGCATCTGGGGGGTTGGGGGGTTAGAATTTCAAGCACCTTACCTTTTCTTGGCTTCTTCCTGTTTTCTTTTTTTGTCGTTTTTCTCCTGCAGGTAAATCTTGTTCCTCTCATTCCGGGCGTGGTCCAGATTCTGAGAGACCAGCCCGTTGTAGGCTCTTAGTCCGCTGTCTTCAACATACTGGAAAAATCTCAGGCTTTCTTCCTCTTTCGAGCTCATCATTCTTCACGAGCGATCCGGCAGCCTCCTGCAAGAAGAGCACATAAGTGTCTTAATGACACAGCCTTTACACAGCCCGAGCGCTGTTCCCAGTATCTTGTTCTCACGTGGAGACGGAAGCTTGGTTGGAGATGTAATGGATTCCTGAAAAACTGGTGTTTCAGGCACAGTGACGTTTGCAGTGGCTGTGTCAGTGTGGGTTCGATGCCTACAAAGGGTTGTTAGTGTGTTGGTGGCGATGGCTGCGTCACAGCTGCGACCGCAACTTTCATCAATTTCCCCGGAGCATGGGAAAGACACGGACACACACTCTGACACATGACCTGAGCGGATTGAGAATTTACTGACTTACTGACAAAAACCAATAAAACAAAAGCAGATGACTCACTAGCCCTATAAGCAATGAGTAGGACGGATGACTCGTTCAGTGGTATGTTCCATTTCCGTGAACAGTGAAAATAAGGCATTATAGCACCACTGGCGTTTGTGCATTCCTGTGGTTTGGGTTTTGCTTATGACTGCTGTGATTCCTGATCAAAACCCTGGTTTATGCTTTGATCTTATTCTCTGGGAGATTATTCCTTATTAGATTCCTCCACGGTGTTGTGCGTCGCCAACGTGAGCAAGGAGGCACCACTGAAAACAAGATGACTGCCCTGACATTGGTTCGGCTGTCACCCCGTTACCTTGTTCCCCCGGCTCAGAGAGACAACGGACGGGGAACGTAATCGACGCTGTTTGCAGCAACATCTGAACGCACAATTGAGAATCTAATGATGTACTGCGGGATTTAGAGTGTGTGTGTGTGTATGTGTGTAGAAATGCACAGGGTACACCAAATAGCTGCTCTTTTTGCGTGTGTGTGTGTATATATAGTTTGTAACAGCACAGATTATCCTGTAGGAGTCTGCAGCAGAAGAGAAGACAGTGCACGTTCCTAAGTAGGTCAATGTTTTCAGATCAGCCTAAGACTCATACTTGTTTCTGTGTGTGTGTGTGTGTGTGTGTGTGTGTGTGCGTGTGGAGTGGGGGAGTGTGCCTTGGGGAGTGTGTGTGTGTGTGAGTCATCAAGCTGTCAGATGAGGAGTGCATGGCTCAACTCGTAGAGACCAGCAGTTGTCTGACCATCTCTGCATCCACTGTCTCTTCCGTTCAGTCTCACGGGGTGACCCGGACATCGGGGTTGGTGAGTCCAACCGCGCGTTGGGGCTCGTTGCTCCAGTGGTTGCTTCTTAACGGGCCCGGCTCCGAGTCCGTGTCGCAGAGAGACGCTCTGCTGTTAACGCCGCGGAATCTGCAGTCGATGCGCGCAGGCAGAGGGCCGGCCCTCGAGCCTGCATCTCACGGTTTAATGTCGGCCCACGTATCACAGGTCCTAAGCGCAGTGGTTTCGTGAAGCTGCCGACTGGTGAAGCACCACTGGAAATCAGTGTATGTGTTGAATGGGGGTAAAATGTAGTCAGGTTGGTGTGTGTGTGTGTGTGTGTGCGTATGGTGGGGTGGGGGTGTCAAAGCACGATTCAAACACTGCTGGAGCTGAATTAATCCAGCCTCTTTAATCCCTGTAAGCCTACAGTGCTATGCCGCCTTGTTTACCAGGCCGTTGTTCACCGTGAAACCCCGGTGGCCCGGTTTTCTGTGGTGCCGCGCGGCTCGCGTCTTCCCCATCTTTCGCCTCGTCTCCATCTTGCATCTCTTCTCCATTTTAAGTCGACGTTTACCGTGCAAATTTGTTTTCCTTAGCTGTTATAAATGTTGTTTTTGCGTCGTCTCCCAACGCTGTCAGTCAGTTTAGATATCCCATCCGCTCCTTCCCCTCCTCTCCAGCAGGTCCTCCCGAGGCCCACTTTTCTCAAAACGAAAACAAAAGTAGCACACTGTTTCCGTATCTAGGCAACGATGTCATGGGACGAGGTCGTTGGGATACTCTCTAGCGGTTAGGGGCCGCAGTCAACATCAGGTAACAATGGTGAACTCTACGAACTCAGTAGCAACGTAACGTGAAGGTGTGTGTGTGTACGTGTGCGAGTGTGTGTGTGTGTGTGCGCGTGTGTGGGAATACTTACAATGGAACTGTGTCCCTGCTGGCTTAAGGGGGGCTAAAGTGGCGTTCTCTGGGCGAGTCCTGTTCGATCCGCGGACCAACACGGACAAATCACGAAGCACGTGCGCAGAATTCCACTTTAATCCACAGGGATGTCCAGTAGCCATGTTACTGTGGGCGCCCAGCAGGTTTGCTCACAGGAGTCTCCCAGGGCCAGAGCGGTGCCAGGGGGCCGAGAGGCCAGCGGATGCCAAGCCCAGGGCTCCCTCCACCGGGGAGCGTGAGAGACCCAAGCCCCCCGTGCGAACGATGCTACACTCCACCCCAGGGGCCAGCTTTACAATCATCTGCCCTTGCAACGCAGCATGGAAGGAGGCAGCTGTACTGCTACACACACTGCCAGCATCACACACACACACACACACACACACACACACCCTTAACCACAGACGGATAGGACACTCTCCTCCTGACTTGCAGCCACTGTCGGCGGACTGAATGCGCGCTTTGCCTGCAAAATCTTCCTCGGTGTCTCCCTGATTGATTCAGCACAAGCAGATTAACCCTTGTCTGTCCGGGAACATCCCGGCTGGTGCAGTTTGTATCCGTAGTTAAGGAGAGCGCTGTGTGTGTGTGTCCGGTGTTTCTCAGTGAGAGCGTTTGTTCGTTGCTGCTCCCGTCCACATGGAGCTCCTATCTGCTAGCCTGAGCTACAGCAGATGAGTCTAGGCTGTTGAAGAGGGGTTCACAACACAATGGACACGCCTACTCCACCATCCTCCCAGCAAATCTCATGCTGCCTCTCCTACGAGTCACACCCCCTCCCGGCTCTCTCTCTCTCTCTCTGTGTTCTCTGTTTAATTAATTATCTTCTTAACTCATCCTCTCAGCTCGTCTCTTTCTGCTTTTAAACCCTCTCTGCCTACCTCTCTTGTTTTTCTCTCTGCCTTGCTGGACTCCCTCGATGTCTGTGTTTTTTCAGGACCACGGACAGCTCTCCCCAGCAGCATGCAATGGTGTGTTGGGGGGGGGGGGGGGGGGGGGGGGGGGCTGCGGGAGGTTGGGGTGGGTGGGGCATCTTTGCCACCACTGCTGCCAGGGTGTGACCTCATTAGATATAGCCTCCCCCTGCCACGGCAACCACATCGCCACCTCCTCTCCGGCCCCACCCCCTACCTCTCATCTTGTAAACAAGACTGGGAAACACAGAAAAACAGCACACAATGAACCCACGGACCGGCGTTCAGGCGCATTCACACGTCAATTCCAATCTGTACACAACTAAACGACCTGCACGTCGCACAAAACGTCTGAATGCAATAAAGAAGGAAAACACCCCCCCCCCCCCGGCGACACTTTTAATTGGAACACACTGCACGAACGCACAACATGTGAAATGGTGCGGCGAAAGTCTCGTCCCCCGCACGCTGCCGACACGTCCCTGGTGGAGGCATGACAGGCCGGGGGACAGCGGTGTGGCTCCCCAGACATTGGTTGTTGGTGTGAGGGGGAGCACTCTGCGGGTGCGATGAGGCTGGTACGGCGGGATTAACACGGTCGACACAAAGGGATTAGGCGAGCAGCGATCTGTTGTTTTCGCCGGCCCTGCCCTCTGTTCTCCTCGCCCCCTGCCCTCACTTTCCCCCTCCCCCGCTTCCCTTCTGAAACGGAGCATTCCCACAGAGCGAGAACGGGTGGAAACCATGTCAGAGGCACGACAACAGAGTACAGCTGCAGGAACACAGGGTGGTGATTGGGGGATTGTGGGGATTATTAGCAGAGACGGAGCAGAAAGGAAACAGGTGATGAGAGGGGCAGATAGCCCAGTTGTACTAAATACATAAAAAATTCCAACAAGGAAGTTATTAGTAACATAATTGCTAGAAAAAACATAATAGATTGCATGTCATAGATCTATTTGATTACCCGTTTACCCTTGCCGAACTTTACTCTGGGAAATGATAATGGCAGTAAAATTCGAGGGTCCTTTGAAATTGTTTGTGCAGACGACATGGTACTCTCTCAACGCAGGATTTTTAAAATTCATATCCTGTAGCTCGAGACTCTCATTTCTACTAATGGATGTCACGTGGATGTGCTTGTTATTTTAGATGGCTAATCCTGTGCTTTAATGGTACTTCCCTCACGAGGGCGTGTGCTGAGCAAGAATATCAATCAAGACCTTTCAATTGAATCACAAGTGCTCTCTCTGACGGCACCGATGTCTATCATATACCAGAGTTGAGGTAAATTACATTGATGCCAAGATAATTGACCGCAAAATATAATTGACCGCAGGCAATGTGGTTGACTGGACACACACAAAGCCAGCCAGAATCAGTCACATCCACCACTTAAAGAGGACAAAGAAATGGTCCGTCTTGACCTCCTCCCCTGAGCCTCAAACCTCAAAAGAAGTGTTTACTCTCTGACAGAGGTCAGTGAACACACAGTAAACAGAACAGACCATGTTTGGGTCTTTCAACGAGCTCTGTTAGTCTAATTCGACTGACTCCATGGGGTGAGAGGTTAATACAACAACTACTTCCAATGAAGTGCACTTCCACAAATGACAGTGTTGTAGTGGATTGCATGGTGATTGTCTTCTCGTAATGACAGTGTTGCAGTGGATTGCATGGTGATTGTTTGTCTTCTCATAATGACAGTGTTGCAGTGGATTGCATGGTGATTGTTTGTCTTCTCATAATGACAGTGTTGCAGTGGATTGTATGGTGATTGTTTGTCTTCTCACAATGACCGTGTTGCAGTGGATTGTATGGTGATTGTTTGTCTTCTCATATTTTTTTTATACAATGTAGTATACTTAAGTACAATTTAAGTGTTCCCAGAAATAATACACTATAAGTAGCATTACATTTTTGCCCCGAGTTACAATTGACTTCGTACAATTGTACTGCAACTGAGGTCTAGGTTTTGGTCATTAACTGATTGGTCATTAAATGATTTTAATTCTGTAGTAATACAGATTAGAATAGAGATTGATGATTGCTCCATTAGGGATGTGCATATAGAGTGCCACCTGTATCATCTCATATGCTCACAACTAAGTGTATTGAACTTCAATGTATGTCGAATTTAGGTAGATTATTCCCATACATGTTTATCACTGGTAGCACATTTTACACCAAGTAAAGGTCTGAGAATGTGTAACTGTACTTAGAATAAGGTTGATTCTGAACAGTAATTTTGATTTACTGTAAGCAGTAGGAGGTAGTATACATTGTTGTTTTGGGTAATTTGATTTACAGCAGTGCTCATTACGGCACCTGTGCATGGGTTTCCCAATATTGAATTTCACAACACTCTCACACACTGTTTTTACAGTTCATCCAAGCACGTAACGATGTAAACAAATATTGATCTGCTGCTGCTGCCAAATGATGTAGTTATAGGACAATTAGTACATTTAGCCAATCAATCAAAAACAACAAAGGAGGTGAAATCGTTTGGGACAGTAATCAATGGGTCAACATTTAACAAGGTCAATATTGGTAACATTTTGACCCACACATTAAGGCTCCATAAATAGTCAATAATGTCTAGAGGGACTGCAAAATGTCTGAGTGGCAGGAAAGCGGGCTCTCTGAGTGGCAGGAAAGCGCGCTGTCTGAGTGGCAGGAAAGCGCGCTGTCTGAGTGGCAGGAAAGCGGGCTGTCTGGGTTTCTCTTCACACATTGGGTGTGTTCAGGTGAGAAGGAGGAGGAGGGCAATGGATGAGCTCGCTGAATGTATTGAAGATGTCAGACTCTCATAAAAGTTTTAGGGCAGCTTTCATCCCCTGTACACCCCTCTTAAGAAGTGGAGCGGAAAATTCCCGTTCTGGCCATCAGCGCACGGACACCTGACTTACTGGAACAAACACGGGCAGGGACACAAACACTGAAGCTGGGAGAAAGCGGCCATCCACAGACAGCCTCCTAAAATACCCGAGCTCATGCCTACACAGTATTTTGGAGCACACATGGCCCATAGTTATGGAACGCTGGGTCTTAATGTGCATGTTAATGAAGATGTACGTTAAATACCACTGACGCTTCAAATTAGCTTACTGACCAATCAGCGCTTGAATATGAACTATCGTCACTTTATTATTTAAAGCTGCACTAGGTAGGAATTTCAGTTACAAAAAAAACAATTACAGCATTTTGCAATTACTCACCAGTCAGAAAGCGGTTAGACACCAATAGAGAATGAATAATATCCGAATAATAATATGGAAAATAGAATTACTTAATCCAAAAAAAGCGCTAACTCAGAGTTCGATGTTATTCTTAGTCTTGCTAACGTTAATTTAGGGTTATTGGCTACTTGCTAATGAGATCTAGTCTGTCTTCTTTCGCTTCTTTGCAGTTTTCATAGAGTATGCTGTAGTAGACAAGGGAGGAATTGGAAGTTTGTCGTCCTGGTCTCTAGCTGCCATTATAGTTTCTTACAGTAAGCGAACTACGCTCCCTATGGCGTGCTTATGCTGTATATATCATCCAGGTAATAAGTGTGTTCTCAAAACAAGCCAAGGAGGAAGGCCCGCCTCACAAAAGGCGATTGGCTGGAACGGGATTGCTGGAACAGAATTGGCTGGAAAGTAGCGGCATGCTCCAAAAATTATAAATTGACATTTCACTGGCACCGAACTGTCTGTGTTGTGATACAACTCTTACAGGGCCTCATTAGCTAACACAACATGTTTATAGGGGACAAAACTTTTGTTTTTTTACTGAAAAAATCCTACCTAGTTCAGCTTTAACATCACATGCATATGTCACAGGTACGCTAGGAGGCCTGCAAACCAGAACGCTAACTGAAAAAATTAACTGGCTGATGACCTCCCCTAAAAATCAGTCTCCAATGTAATGTTTAGTACCACTGCAGGCCTAGGGCATCTGTTTAGCTGGGAAAGCTAGCCAGAAAAAATGTAGCTGGTGGATTCTCTCCCCAACAACAAAAAAACATATCAGAACAACACTATCTTATTGTTTCTTTTTGGTAAGTGATGCTATCACTTTAACACTCCTAATTTGTTTCTGGTCATGTTTGGATCCGATCCATTTAGCATGAGGATTGTAAACAGCTAAGAAAATCGAACATGACTGCAGTTGCTGGTTATTGCATTCGGGATAGTTCTATAATCTGTTTCTTATTTAATGTGTCAAAAAGCGTTTGTATTAATTTTGACACCCAAAAACCCAACGGCGGCGTTACATAGTGGAACCTACGTGCACACACTAACGTTATATATTTGCCTTCCACAAGGTTGTTCATTAGTGTATAAATATTGGACACTAAAAAACAACGAAAAATCCAAATTGACAAAAACAATGAATATACCATTATAACAGGAGACAACACAGTCTCATAGGGAATTTGCGCAAAAACATACAAAAACTAACGTTGAGGGTTTTGCGTGTTTTTGGGACACCCGATTCGTGCCAATATGCACGAAGTAACAGGTTTTGTGCATTTTTCCGCGTTTCAGGGAGACCGATACCGTAACTTTGTGTTGTATCAACTGAATTTGAGCATTTTCGCACAAATCTGGTATGTTTAGTACAGCAACTAGGTGCAATCATAAGCGCATAGTTTTAAACGGTGTTAAGTTTTCCTGATGAGTTGTGGCCAGGGATGATGTGCGGACGTAAACACAACCTGGGTTTGTGCATTTTCGCATGGAAATGCACGAAAACAAACAAAATCTTTGACAATACTTTTCGGACGTTTTTGCACAAATTCACTATGATTAGGATGCTAGTCAGAACAGGTAGCCTTTCTCTAAACAGACAACCAGTAAAGATGCATTCCTGGACTTTTGGAAATATTTTTGTTAAACCTCCCATTTTGAGCTGGCTGTGAAATATGTTGTTTATGCTTTGTGTGCGTAATCTATAAGTAGAATCACTATCACACCTCAGTTAGCTATGAAATTTCAAGCTTGAAAGCGAGTGGTCTTGATGACTTGGGGGATATATCAGCACATGCATGACATAGTACACCATTTTCAGGGATGCGTTTTGAGTCGACAGTGCCACTTTCAAAACCACTTTCCAGAAATCACAGAATGCATCTCCCTATGACCTAGTCATTCCGAGCAGCGTGGCCATGAATAAAACAGTGTTGTAAACAACACAGGAATTAACTTAGCTAGGGTAGGATTCCAATACACCATCAGTTACCTATTTACAGTGACCTCTGACCTTAGAGTTGGTGACCAAAAGAGGTGAAATGTGACTATAGTGCTTAAGAACGCACAAAATATGGTAAGCGTGAGCACACACAAAAATACATCCACTCCTACCCCCATTAATTCACATTGTCAAAAAGTTGACCCCATTCACACGCAGTCAACATGCACATACCATGTAGCCAAATCATTACCATACTGCTAGTATAAGCTGTCCGTGTGATCAGTTAGATGCCTTAGCGGGTAAACCGGGTCACTCCGCAGTCGGCATCATCACTACGCATGTTCACACTGTCGTGGGCACAGCAGTGGACGAAGCTGTAACCTTCCGGTACACTGTAAGACTGGTTTTGATTCCAGCCCACTGCTATTGAAGCACGGCCACGCTTTTCTGCCCTCCATTTAAAACAGTAGCCTACTATGCTGACGTTTTTTTGTTTTATTTTCATTGTTGTTTGGTCATTTTATGTTTATACTATTTCATAAGCCCCCCCACACACAAAGAAATCAGAGATTTGTTGCTATATACAGGTATCAGGGCTTCTGTCACTGCAACAACAACACAGCTCGAAGCATTCACCTTCACGTTGCAATAGAGCATGAGCCATGTCTCACACAACCTCCTTAGCTAGCCCACTGATTTAGCAACCCCCAGAGTTGTCAAGCAGAGTCACGACCATAACAACAAACACCACTCCTCGTTAGCCAAGGCAGAGAGGTGAAAATGGGGGTCTGAGGAGTGTAATCACTCAAACGGGTGACTGGGGGCATGAATCCGACGGTTTTACCCCCCGTAAGCCCCTAAATCCCCAGTTAAGAGGGCCACAACTGATGAGCTAAAACCTTATGTATGGCTGCACACTGGCTGGACCCAGACAGAAGACCCCACTCACCCCCCAGTACTTAAGGAAAGCAAACTGTGGTTAGGAAGTTGCCAAGAAGACGCTGTTGTGTGGTGACGGAGATGACTACCATCCATGATAGTTGCAATGCGGTGACGGAGATGACTACCATGCATGATAGTCGCAATGCGGTGACGGGAGTGACTAATATGCATGATAGTTGCAATGCCGTGACGGAGATGATGACCAGCCACGATAGTCGCAATGCGGTGACGGAGATGACTACCATGCATGATAGTCGCAATGCGGTGACGGAGATGACTACCATGCATGATAGTCGCAATGCGGTGACGGGGGTGACTAATATGCATGATAGTTGCAATGCGGTGACGGAGATGATGACCATGCACGATAGTCGCAATGCGGTGACGGAGATGACTACCATGCATGATAGTCGCAATGCGGTGACGGAGATGATTACCATGCATGATAGTTGCAATGCGGTGACGGAGATGACGACCACACACGATAGTCGCAATGCGGTGACGGAGATGATTACCATGTAGTTGACCATTATCAAATGGACTGTGGTTATGGTGATGAGTTATGCATAGAAGTGATTCCAGTTCAAACTAAACTAAAACCAAACTAAAAAAAAATGGTGCTTGTGAGATAGCTGACAATTCCTCTGAAGGGGGTTGCCATCGAAATGCACATTGAATCAACATGTTACTTTAAGGGGAAAATCACAGAATGGGAGTTGATTGCAACACCCAAAATAAAAGGGACATACCTCAAAGAAATGTTTTTCATTATCTCCATTTTTGGAATAGGTTTCTGTTACATTTTACATACAGGGGTAATATGAATGTAAGATTACAATACTGTATAAAATAATCCTCACAATTTTTGTTTAGGTTTTTGCAGGCCCAGATGACTGGTGTTCCTGAGCTCAGCGCTTTCATGTCAAAGCCTGCATGCATTGAGCTTTAACATAATTCTGATACACAATATTGAGGTTATTCATAGAGATGACATGACCCCATTGTTTCACAATCAAAACAAGTTCAGTTGAAAGCCCAGATATCCAGCACCATCTGTTGACATTAATCAGCAAACACAGGCAATAAGCTAAAGCACTGAATATTTAAAATTGATCCTGTTTTATGTGAAGACACTTCAGCAAAATGCAGAATACAGGAGTGCTTGGCAGAGTTCAAGTGCCATGCTATGTTATTATGTCCAAACATCAACATGGTCCTATTGGAGTTTTATTATTTGCACCCCCCTTTGACATCAGTTGTTGTCTGACTGATGTCACAGTTACAGGTTCTCTGGGTTTGACGGCACAAAGACTTTGGCAAGGAGAGGGAGAGTTTTGGGAAAAGGCAGCCAGATCACAAGCGTCACACCGAGTGCAATTTCTCTGGCGCAGGAGACAATCTTAATTTGGTGCACCTGCCGACATCAACCGGTCTGTAAAAAAAATGGATTGTTGTCTAATGGCCTTTTTATGATGGAGAAAGCGCTTTGGGGAGAAAAGACTGTGACAAATGTCTGATAGTCCCGAGTTTCCTTGAGTGGAAACAGAATACTTTGACCTTTTGATCAACAGCGGTTTCTGTCCGAACGGGATGTCAAACCCAAGTTAAACATGCTCTTCAGTCCCATTTACTGCTATCAGTGTTGTCTGTAAAGAAGCATGTGTTGTTGAAATAGTCAGTTCAAACAATAACTGAGAAATTGCAGTTACTTCGTAAATGTTTTACTTTTGAAATAATAATACCTAGCCATGTTATTACGTACTTGCCGCATGGGATTATGCCAACTGCCTCATCCATAAGAACAAAAAAATACTATTTTTTGGAGCAATGTAATTGTAATCTATGTATATCCTCAAAACATGATTAAAACTTTTTTTTAATCTGGGACTTTCAGCGACGTACGACAACAGTGGTCTTAGCTGCACCCAGTGGGGCTCACAATGCGCATTAATACCGGAATTGTACATTCAGAAATATTTAATATTTGACGAATCGCCGGTTGTTTCACTCCGTCTGCTTGTGGTGAGTTTGGATGGTTGGTCTGTGTGCCTGCCTATAAAATAAACAGGATGCTGTTTGACTGCTGCACAACGATTCTTAATTAAATAAGGTAATCGTCACAAAAGCATGATGTCATGAGGCCAGAGTTTCTACAGAGCCAGCTGTGTTTTCCTCAGTAGCCAGGTTCTCATAGCTAATTTGACCCGGTTTCCGGGGTTGTATCAGTTCAGTAGAATCAGTATGCTGAAAAGCAAAAGACTCACAGATATTGTGAATGAGGGCGTTAGAGAGTTTAAGTGTTGAGAACGCTTGGAGGAGCGTGAGGAAGAAGGCTCGGCTGCGGACACCGGTTTAACGGCCGTTGCGGACAGGATGTGGTTGAACTGTCTTGTTTTACACTTTACGTTCACATTTTAGTAATGTAGCAGACGCTCTCATCCAGAGCGATTTACAGGTGTAATGGTGAATTATGTATGTTCCGCTGGTTTAGCAGGTGATCAGGAAAGAACACGAGGATAGAGAGGGAAGAGGCAGGGGGCTGCTGGAGTGGTGAGAACTATGAAGTTCTGCTCAAGGCACAAACAGGGTGTACAGACTGGTGGGTTAAAAAATATATAGAAACAGAGTGAGATCAAGAGCATGATGCTGGAGGAATTGAAAACTACCCAGGGGGCTTGGTAGTGGAAAGGGAGGATAACAGAGGTGGAAAGAAAGATGGAAAGAGTGATAGAAGAAAAGAGGGGACAAGGAAATATAAAAAGAACAGCGGAGGGAGTCGATAACCATGGAGATGTGAGACAGAGAGTGGAAACTGCTAGAACAAAAGAGCCCCCCACCAAAAAAAGATGCTGTTTGAGTGTGAATGGAGAAAGTTGGAGAAAGTAACAGAGAAGGAGAACAGATTAATGGAGTCAAGAGAAATGTGAGGAAATGCATAGACAATATTACTGCAAAGCCAGGGTTGTGTTAGATTCCCACAGGGGCCTCTATGAAAATGTATGCACTCTCTTCTGTCATTCGGTCTGGATAAGGGTGTTTGCCGAGAGAGAGAATGCTAGTCTGCCATTTATTGAACAGCTGTGGATAGATCTGCTGGGACGATGAAATGTAGAACATCTGGAAGGAGATGAAGAAAATGAGAGATAAAATCAGACCGAGCACGATCGACACCTAGGTGTAGGCCTCGAGAAATTCAGGTTACCTAGAGAGATAAATTGAAAGCTGTGAGAAGGTCTGAACAAGCTTAATGAGTGTGTAGAGAGGATGTGTAGGTCATAATATCATGTTTTTTCTAAAGGATATAAAAATAACCAACCACAGACAAAGGTGCGGTTAAGATAAAATTAATGGTAAATATTTAAATTTCAGTTCCAAGTGAGCTGACAGATGTTAACGGAGAAACAACATGGTCGTGTGTGACAACATAACACTAGGAGTTTAAGGATGGTTTGGAAAAATATCTATGTAAATTGAACTGATATTTAGATTTTCATAATAGCTTATCTTCATTCTTCAACCTGATTGCCGAACTGCCTAAAACATTTCAGCCATAAACACAATGACAACTTTTTTGACCGCTTACGAATATTATTTTGATACCATGTAAACGTTTTGTATACGTTGTCTGCCATCTGCCGTCTACTGCCCGGGATTCATCCGTGAAGTGCTTGCTTCAGCATGAAAGGGCCATCGAAGGCGGGCATTTGCACACTGAAATCGGTTGCGAAGCCAAACTAGAGTGAGGTCGAAAGCCTAGTGGGATGAGCTTCTGCACAGTATGTGTAGAATTTTTGGTTGTGCAGAACCATAGTTTCATCCGTGGTCCGGGTGGTGGGTCTCAGGTGATCACGCATATAAATACGGAAGTGGACGTCCAGTGTTGCTATGGTTACTAGTGTTCTGTCTTGGCAAAGGAGAACTGATCACTAACATGGATGGATGTAAACAAATTTATGCACAATATTTTAATAGAAACTAGCTTTTTGCGCATATTTAAATTATATGTTTGTACGGTGTAGTATATTTCACAACCATCAATTCCCGTTAGACAGCCTAGCAATCACACACGTTTTCATTTAGGAAATATAGCGTACTTGGTCCAAATGCACCGCCGGTTGTTATTACACAAACCGTTCCATTATCTGGACGAGAGCGAGAAATTAGTTTAAGCAACGTTAGTCGAATCCGCCATTCCCAATCAAAATAAAAGTCCCCTATTAGGCTTATATCCCTAGGTTTGCATCGGTTTCAATGTGAGACTATTATTTCGAAGGTGGTCAGAATACTCCACCAGTATTGCTCATGTTTTTGTTTCTAATGTTGTTCACCGCACACACGTCTTTTTTCGTCACCTACTGCAATATCAAAAATTCGAGCTAGCACGATGCGGTTTGTTTACTATTACTACGATTAATAAATGCAGCTACCTAACATTCTGACACCGTGTGACTGTCGCCTGCTTATATCGACTACCCGGCCATGCGCACACAGAGGATTTTATTGCATTTTATCTTTGAGTTAGTACAGTAGCTATACGAATCTGGAGTTTAAGGAAGCAGTACAACATACGGGTATGTTACTTATGAACTGCTTGAAGCTGTACTAGGTAGCTTTAACGTCAAAACAGTAAACGATCCTTGCAACGATAATTGTTGGCATGTATGTACGTAATAGAAGAAAATCATTTTGTTTCTGTTCGGTAACATTTTCACTCATCCTAATACTGAACGCTCGTTTTGCTTTGGTTTGTAAACCCTTGATAGGTTATTTTCTTATGATTATATCAGCCTTGCATTGATCATAATATTGGATCATTAACATCTCATAAACTAGCTAGCTACAGGGCTTTCCTCTCATTCATTGCTTGTTCTCACGTGTACGGTCAAGCCAAGAAATCCAGATTGGCTCTCTGCCAATGTCTGACCTACCTGGCTGAGCCAATTAGTGCACATATTGGACCGTGTTTGTTCAGGTTGTTTTGGATTAGGCAAAGAAATCAGGCTTCATTATATACATTCAATGCCTTTTCCGAGCCATCCTGTAAAAGCCATTGTACCTAATTAATGTGTACATTTGATTTAATACCTTAGACGTCTGTTGTTGTTATTACAAGGCCGGATGAGTGGGGCATCCTTCCCCTCTTCTTCGGAGGAGGCCGAGATGAATCGGATCCACTATGAGCTGGAGTACACGGAGGGCATAAGCCAGCGAATGCGCATCCCTGACACACTCAAAGTGACTCCCGAAAACCAACACGGCCTTGTTTCCCAGCAGCCCCCGGCCCCTCAGATGATGCAAGTGCCAGAGAGGATTGTTATAGCAGGTGAGCAATGGCCAGTGTGTTTCTCAGCAGGCTGATATTCCTGAGAAAATATGGAGAAACCTATCTGGATGTCGCTATGTTGGTCCAAACGCCTGTTTAGTTGACGAGTCGTTGTATTGCCATGTCCTATTGATCCTGCCATGTTAACATTCAGTCGCCTTTTATTCTGCGCATCGCAAACGCATTGCTTTTCCCCTCCCACCGTCTCCAGGTGACGGAGCTGGGGACCGTTACTCCCGGCCAAGAGACCTGGACCTGATCCAGTCCACTCCTCCCGTGGACCTGCTGGACATGAAGGCTCCGCCACGCGTCCTCACCCTCACAGAACAGCCCCTGGACTCCCTGGAGACAGAAACGGCCCCCTCGCCACAGCCCCATGGCAACCAGGCGGTGAGTTGTGGTCAGCAGTATGATGTCATTAGCGCTAGGCTAATGTCCTGCCAAAAGAAATTCTTGGGGCTGTGCAGTCTGGAGCATGCTAACCAGGTTCCCGTGTCTCAGATTGATCTTTTGCATGCTACAGTGGTAACACAGAGCGGTGTGTAAGTAAACCCGCCCAATTACTGTCTAGTTATCTCAGGGAGAAATAGGCCTATCTCTGTACTGATGCTTTTGATTAAGATCAGTCCATAATCTTGGGCTAAGATGAACCGGTGACACATTCCACTGTCCACAGGTCCACTCTCAGTCGCGGTCACGGAGAGAACGAACTGTGAGCGATAACTTGCTCATCCGCCAGAGTGGCCCAGCCAGCAGAAGCGACGTGAGGTAAGAAACAGCCCGGCTGTGGGAGCAAGGATGAGGAGCCTGTTGTATTTAGTTTCCTTTGCTGTTGTTATGTGATGCCTTTTCTCGTCACCCAGAACCAAGTGATATTTCTGGAGCTTACCCACACCTAAAATCTGGAAGGGGAGTGGCTACTTGGCCCGTTCCCCTCGCTCTCTACGGTACACCCTCTGGAACATCTGAGTAGATGGCCAGATATGGTTCAGGGTTGCCGAGATGAGTCACACAAGAGACTATGAAATGCCCTCCCTCCTTGTCTCAGTGTGACCCCGTCGCCTGTGGCCCCGCCCCTTCGAGTCTGTCCTCCGCTCTGTCCTCCTGAGGATGCGACGGGTCTGCAGTACAGTGCCACCGGTGTCCTCTCCTACATCCAGTGCACCACGCGCCGGGCCTACCAGCAGGTCCTCGATGTCATGGAGGTCGACAACCACCGCAGGTGAGACACACAATGGATCTCAGGTTCCGCCCTGTTCCACACCCTCGCCTAGAAATGGTCATTTGCACATTCTTTGTGTGTGTGTGTGTGTGTGTGTGTGTGTGCGTGGGGGGGGGGCAGGTTTCAGGCCATTTGTTAAATCTCTGTGAGGAGGTATGCAAGTGCACACTTCAGGAGAAGGTGGTGGATGTGGGACGTATCCGATGAGTGCCCCACTGGGCGTTGACCCTCGGCCGGGGTGAGATAAAGGTCTGCTGTGTTTGTCTCATCACGGTCTCAGTAAGCTGCAGTGCAGTGTGATTAGCGCGTAGCTATTTGAAACAGATTTCCCTAATCCATTTGTTGTTGTGAAATCAGTGGTTCTCTGGGAGATCATCCAACAACCGTTCCGTTGACCGTTTACATTTAGATCTTTGCCCATAGTGAGTGTGCATGAAAACCATTTTAGTGTGTCTAAAACGAAATGGAAAATGTGGTCGTCCAGCTTGGAACGTGCGTGGCACTTCTATGTGGATATGTAGGCTTTTGCTGTGTGGCGGTCTAATTGATAAAATGTAACTTTGTCATATAAGTGGATACCGTTTGTACTGTATGGATTCCGCTGTGTTTTGAAAGTAATATAATTGTGTCCTTTCTCTGTAGGGCTGCTCACTTGGCCATCGACCTGGACATGACCGCTGATGATTCAGGATTAGTGGACGCCTCGTCACTACGGCGACAGGTAGTCAATAGCATTGCACCCTGCAGTGCCGGCCCTAACCTTTTGGGGGCCCTAAGCAGAACTGGATTTGGGGGCACCTCCTCCCCTAGTGGTCCGGGGCTCACTAGGAGTCCGGGGCCCCTAGCAGTCAGGGGCCCTAAGCGACCGCCTATGTCGCTTATGCCTAGGGCCGGCCCTGGTACCCTGGTTTGACATCATTCTCTTCTTAAAAATCCTGACTACTACTGTCCTAACACACGTATGTAATGTATACACTTATGATTGGAAGAAATTAAGTCAATTCCACAACACTTCAGGAAATTTCAATGACAATCCTGAATCCATGTGGAAGTGAAACTCCTCTAAGGAAAGAATGGAAGTCCCCATAAGGAGCCATCAGTCCAGGAAACTGAAATAATTTAAAATACTCACTCTCTCATTCAGATTGTGAAGCTGAACCGTCGTCTTCAGCTACTTGAGGAGGAGAACAAGGAGCGCTCTAAGCGGGAGGTGATCCTCTACTCTGCCACGGTGGCGTTCTGGCTCATCAACACCTGGATCTGGTTCCGACGTTAAATCCACATGGAACCTGGATCGGGGGAGGCCGTGCTGCTTCCTCCAGCGTCAGTCACTACAAACTGTTCATGTCATTTCTAAGTCTAGAGTTGCCATATCATTTGTCCTGAATGTCCTAATCCTACCTTAACCTTTCTTAAACCAGAATTATCTCATTTTTAATGTATCTGAATTTCTATGTTTTGAATAGGGGGGAAAAGAAACAAATCATGTGTCGAAAGGTGTTTTTATTTTGTGCATTCTGTTTGAAGCAAAACATTTTTCAACCAAAACAAGAGTTTTAGTTTGAAAAAAGCCCCATTTCATTCCGTTTATGAAATGTTTTTGCAACAGAATTGACGGGCTGAAAACACAGTGAATGTTCAATTTATGACCATCCTATGACATCAGTGGCACTGTTAGTATTATGTAATTGCTGTGTGCATCGGAATGAAATTACATTTGAAGTCGTATTTTTCTGAAATAATGCATATGTGTAAATAGGGAGATGTGTATGTACAATGTAATATTTCTTTTAATGTCATTGTCGAAATCAGTTGCTGTTCTCACTGTCAGTTTGCTTCTTTACTGAAATCTTGTGATTTTTATGCATTTATTAATATATTTTTTAAGATTATTTTTTCAGGCATTTTATGCTTTATTGGACTGGAATGTGATGGAAGAGCTTTTTTGCTGGAAGAGCAGCATGTTCTCCAGAATAAGGCCCACCCTATGCCACGATTTTAATTTATTTTGATTTTATTTATTCACTATGTATATTAAAATATAAATCCATTGTTGGCAATATTTGTCACTGTAATAATTTGAGGGCTAGATCAAGTTAGATCAATTGACTGCTTTTTTTGTTTAATCCGTACAGCCCTCTTTTGGTAGGTTCGTGTAAAAACAACACTGCCGCTTGTTTCCGGGTTAGGCATCATTACAGCTGTTTGTGACTGACTCGGTGTTAAACTGGATTGTTGGCTTTATAATCAACAGTCAGACGAGTACAATGGGTATTAAAAAATTGGCCGATTTGATTCGCACCGACGCACCTGGTGCTGTTTCGTACAAAGAGATCTGTGATTACGCGGGTAAGTTGGCCCGCTTACATAGCATTTAGCTGGTTGGCTTTGTTATCCACAGGGCTAGAACCTTAGCGCATTTACTAGTAGTAATGACGTACAATAAAGCTATAACAATAAACCAGGAGATGTGGTTATCTGCATGACAGATTCACCTCGGCTACGGGTAGTTTCTGTGTACGACTCGATGCGGAGTGCCTACAGTAGATACAACCTTTAGCAGTGGTACATTGGCCATATACGGCCAGAAGTGTAAAAAACACAAATGACTCAACTGGGTTCGGCTGTGTTCACTACTTTAGGGAAGCATCATATTAAGATCTAAGTAACCATGGAAAGGGAGTTCAAAACTAACCAGTGATCAATTAAATAAAAAGGAAGAGTGTAAATTATCAATTAAGGTCACTGGCTAGTTATGAACTCTGTTTACCTGGTCATTTAGTTCTTTAGGAACTTCCCAAAACTCCCACGAACCTTTTAGGTGACTTACTATATTATAAACCTGCCACCAGGTTTATAAAATCTGTTATTAACTGGTTGCCTTGAATCCTGAATCTCAATTGTCTGTTAGCCATGGTATATGAGACCGCATACCTTGGGTATTACATCACAGCACATTTTACTGATGTAATTGCGTTGGTAACCAGTTTATAATCCCAATAAGTCTTCTCAGGGGTTCGTGGTATATTGCCAATACACCATGGCTAAGCACTGTGTCCAGGCACTCAATGTTGGGTTGTGTCTAAGAACAGCTCCAGGTATATTGGCGATATGCCACACTCTCAGGTGCCTTGTTGCTTAAATATACCACAGCTTTTAGCCAGACTGCAGTCCCAAACTACCCAGTTTATAAGTCCTTCATCTCACCCTAGCATGTATAATTTTGTGGAGCAGCGGAGTGCATGGCCCACGACGTTACTGGTATCCCCATTGTGTGTGTATGTTTTAGGGAAGGTGATTGCTTTGGACACCTCCATAGTTCTGAACCAGTTCCGCACAGCCCTTCCTCATCTTCAGCATCTGGGGTAAGCTGCGATTTAACTCACTGAACATCTCAATGCAGTGGTTGGTTAGAACTTGGACCTTCTGGTCCTGCTTGGCTTCCTTTATCCGCATGGATGCGAGTCAAATCCTGGGATGGGTGAAAGCAAATGGTGAATGTCTGCCGGTAGTTTTCGTTCGCCTCGAGGTGATTGAAATTATTGCAATCTCTCATGAGTGGAGTCTGCATTTACTAGGCACGATTGGACTTCTGTGTTTCAGTGATTAAAGTGAGTGTATGTTAAGGAACAGGGAGTCACTTCTGACGATTGGAAGGTGTTTGTGTGTGTGATCGGTCTGAGGTCGAATAACGTGACAAATTCAAGGCCCTGTTTCTAACCCATGTTCCCTCTCGCTCTAGTCCCTTGACAGGCTTGTTTTTTCGCACACTAACCTTCCTGGAGCATGACATCAAGCCAGTGTTTGTGTTCGATGGGAAGCCTCCAGTGGAGAAGAGAGCTGTGGTGAGGGACACTTACAGTGAAAGCAGAGAAAATCGCCATAACTCTCTCACAGGAAACCCGAACAAGGAATAGGGTTGCCATTTTGACACCACCCCATTTCACCCTTATTATTACGGATACACTGAATCTAGTTTCTTGTTTCCTTCCAGCTGGAGAAGAGGGCGCAGGCCGCAGGCTGGAGCTCCGCCAGTTGCTCAGGAAACTGTAAGTGAAACACTGGAATTCAGCCACAGTCAGGGGATGTCTCAGGGATGGACTACATGCCTGGTTTGAGGAGTTGGCAACGTTACTTTTATCAACTCTTTGAGGTCAAAGACTAACAGGTCACGCAAACGTGGCTCGCCTTATTGCTGGGTTCATTTCTTTGGCAACATAACCTTTAGAATGAAATCTGCTCCCGGGGCAATTCAGCTTACCCTGAATGAAATAAGCGTCTGAGTCACACATTGAGGACCGAACTGAATCTGATTCCCTCCTTTGCAAAGACTTGAGTCATCCCTTGTTTCGGGAAGATGACTGATCAAATTCTTAATAAAGTCTGCTTTTTTGTGTGTATTTAAAATGTAATATTTAAATATCACACAAATTGAAAGTTAACACAAGGTAAAATGTATGTATGACTATACATCTGTTTTCATCAGTAGGATTGGGAAAAAGGTGCTGTGCATCGATAAGTATGACAAATCATATCAAATACAACAGAAAATGCTTTTTCAATAGGGATTGAGTCTAGCACCTGTGTCGTGTATGAACATGTGCAGACCATCCAATCATAGGCTCTTTGAAATGTATTTTTTTTTTACTTTCAGTTGGTTGTAGTAATGTCACTGAAGTTTTAGAGAAAATGAACCGCTATGGAAAATATTTTCACTTCTTCTATTGACTTGTGAAACCGAATCTGATTCACAAGTGTTCCTGGAAGTCTAATTTGGTTGTCCCCCTGGGACAACCAAAACCTCTGGTGACACTGTCCAGGTCAAACCTGCTGACTTAGCAAGATAACTTCTCTTTAACTTCTTTAAGATGTGGAACCGACAATGTTTTTTCCTGTGCATTTGTTTTTATTTGATCTCATTAAGGGAATACACTATATAAATAAAACGTTTTTCAATATATTCACCACAAACAATGTTTTGCAACTGACATTAAAGATGTGCTACGGTCATAGTTAGCACTAAATTAATACCCCCAATTTGTTTAAGTTTTTTTCAATCTGGCTGTGTTTGATCTTTGACCTCTCTCTGCAGTGTCCACTCAGACCCAAGACTGTCTCCAGCTCTTGAAGCTAATGGGGGTGCCCATTATCCAAGTCAGTCCTCAATGTTGCATGCTAGCCTTAAACATGCCACACTGATTTGAAAACCCCTCAAACTGTCTGTCCCTTTCTGTCTTCAGGCTCCAGGAGACGGCGAGGCTCTATGTGCCCACCTGGTGAAACAGGGCAAAGTAGACGCCGTGGCGTCAGAAGACATGGACACTCTGACCTTTGGCGGCAACATCCTGATACGCCAGCTCAACGCCAAGAAGGACAAGTGAGTGTGCAAGTATTTTTAGCCAAGTATTGTTACATACAAATGCCTCAAATTTATGGACTTAAATGCCTGAATTGACCAGTTCCCTGAATCAAATGCATCCTCCCTTCACAGCGAAGTCGTTGAATACTCTCTACCCAAGCTGCTTGACATTTTGAAACTTACACATGAAGAGGTAAGCCGCCACCTACTCCCAAAAAAATGTAATGAATGGGACATTGGCCTTCATTACATGTTCATAGTAAGTATATACATAAGCCTACTGTATTGGAAGGCACAACGATAGAATTCTTCAAATGCTGACATACTGGCTTACAGCTCTGCTCTCTGTCCTCCTTCATCCTGTCAGTTTGTGGACCTGTGTATCTTGTTGGGCTGCGACTACTGTGATAAGATAGCAGGATTTGGTCCCAAGAAAGCTCTAACACTGATTCAACAGCACCGGACCATAGAGAACATAGTATTGAACATCAACAGAAAGGTACATGCTCCATCCCTGAAGTGCTGCTATTACTCAAATGCAGTTGCCCTGCAGGTTTTAGTGCTTGGTTATGAATATGCCAATGTCTTACTGTACACCCTGACTAGACCTCACATGTTTCATGCGTGTTGTAATATACACTCATCGGGCCACTTTATTAGGTACACCTGCTCATTAACGCAAACAGCGGGTCATGAGGCAGCAACTCAGTACATAAACATGCAGACATGGACAAGGGGTTTAGTTGTTGTTAGATCCAAATAAGAATGGGGAAGACACTTAGGCCGTGTTATTATTGTTTGTGCCAGATGTGGTGGTTCCAGTATCTCAGAAGCAGCTGACCTCCTGGGTTTTTCGTGCACTACAGTGTCTTGGGTTTACAGAAAATGGTGCCATGAAAACAAACAAAAACATCCACTGAGCATCAGTTCCGCGGGAGAAAACACCTTGTTATTGAGAGAGGTCAGAGAAGCCAACAGAGAGGCTACAGATACTCAGATGGCTACTGTTTAAACAGCGGTGTGCAGACGGAGCCGTCCGAGGTTGTGTGAATGGTACGGACTGCTAGTGGTGGTGTAACCGTGTCAGGAGAACTTTTCTTGGCACACCTTCCTTGCTGTCGAGTCAGCATAGACCGAAGTCCCTGAGGAAGATTTCCAACCATGCCGCAAAGATTTCAGAATGGTCTGGATTTCTGCTCCACGTGAGAGGTGCATCCAATGAAGTGGCCACTGAGTGTAAATGTAAAACGGACATTATTCAATAATTTCCTCCCAACTACTTGCGCGCGTCAAGAAGCTTCTGCGTTCCCAGGAGCTTGAATAGTATGATGGGTCTATTTGAGATGCATGATGCACTGCAAGGCCCAGCTGTCTCTTCTTAGGGGTTTTGGTATTTGACCCTGCAAGGTCTAATGTGGACAAACCAAATCAAGTAGCGCACTCAGAATTCATGCGTGTTGCAGGTTAGGTGAAGGAAATGATCGAAAAGAATTAATGTGATTTGTTCATTTATTGAAATTATTATGAAATCATTTAATAAATGTAATACTGATTTCACCTCAGGTGTCACGTGCTACACTATGTCCGGTTCCCTCTAAAAGTAATACTGATTTCACCTCAGGTGTCACGTGCTACGCTATATCCGGTTCCCTCTAAAAGTAATACTGATTTCACCTCAGGTGTCACGTGCTACGCTATGTCCGGTTCCCTCTAAAAGTAATACTGATGTCACCTCAGGTGTCACGTGCTACGCTATATCCGGTTCCCTCTAATTAGACTAACTGCCCACAACCCGTCTTGTCCTCCGCAGACCCACCATGTCCCAGTGTTCTGGCGGTACCAGGATGCCCGCAAGCTGTTTTTGGTTGCCCCCCGGACCGAGCTCTCCGACCTTGTGTGGACCGAGCCGGATGAGGAGGCACTGGTCAAGTTTCTTTGCCATGAGAAACACGTCAAGTAAGTCAAAGAGCCGAGACGGGCCAATTTGAAACGAACGCCATGTTGCTGACACAAAAATATGATAATTCCATGAACTACTGTTGGTGAATTAAACCCATTTGGAGCTAACACGGCTGCAGTAAGGAACGGTTTGACTGTACCGTGTCAGGTATGTGGATGGGTCATCATGCAGAAAACTCTATGTTCTGTACTGTCTTGATCAGGGGTGTTCAACTCCTACCCTACGAGGTCCAGAGCCTGCTGGTTTTCCGTTCTGCCCCGTCATTAATTGTGCCCGCCTGGTGTCCCAGGCTAAATAAGTCTGTTGAAAGCATTTCGTGGAGTTGAATCCCCCTGCTTTAGATGCGTGGCTGTGGTGAGTGCTTGTCCTGTAAAACCCCCTTTGGAACGTCACCAGGGGTGTTTTGGGGGGCTGATTTATGGTCAGGTCCAGACTGTCCATGTCTTAGTCAATGTCCTTAAAGGTGAAACCGATGCAAGATCGGCACTCTTCGTCATGCATGCAGACCCTGGTTTTTCCACAAACTCCTGTCTTCTGGATATGCAGTGCAAGCTTGTTTTGTGTCCTAAAATGGGTGTGCGTGCACGCATGCGTGTCCTGTAGGGAGCAGCGGATACGCAGCCGAATGGCGAAGTTCCATGAGATACGTGAGAGGAGGAGGAAGGAGAGGACGGACCAGGAGGCCGAGGGGCAAACTCGACAAACCCACATGGAGGATTTCTTCCGGGTCACGCGTAAAAGGCAAAAGGTAATGTAAACCTACTATGACACTGTTATTTAATGAACTTGATGTCCAGGCCCATAGCCTTGTGTAGGGAAGGCCCTCTATAGAACTTTATTACGCAATTCAGTAATGCCAAAAATGCCACATATTTGTTTACGGTTTTGTAAATCCCTGTGGTATATAAAAGTTTTTGATACAGGCAATGTTAACTTCAGAATTTAGATTTCAGTTCTGATTCATACAGTAATTTATTTCCCCAGTTGTTTGTAACCTCATTCTTGGTTTAAAAGCTAGGTCAATATCGATTTATCACTGTTCCTTTATCAGGTTATATTTACTGTCAAGGGTCAACATTCTGTAGTTTCTTTACTGTTAATAAGTTTTGCAAACCTTGTTTGGTTTTGGCATGCATTCAGTAGGCTTGAAAACAGGATAAACTGTTGAAAGCGAAGCTGGTAAATTGTCCAATAAGGGCACAGTTTTGCAAAATGTTTTCCTGTGGTGTGTTATACTGAACACCCTGTACTACTGAACTGGGAGTGTCCTAGTTGCCTAACTGTTCTGTAATTCAACAACACGGTTGCTTGGCCTCATTTGACAAAATAACATTTCAAGATAACCGGGTCGGCAGAATACGGGAACAGACTTATTTTTATTTTAAGTTTATAAATATATGCTTTCTGGTATGTGCCTAGTCCTTGGGGTTTTGTCTGTTTCTGGTATGTGTGCACATTCTGTCCAACCTTCTCTGTGCTTGTAGCAGGTTGAAGCTGGGGAAATCTTTGTCAAAGGAAAGAGAGGGAGGCCCATGTGACACTGCCCTCCGCTGGAGCCCAGTGGTACTGCAAAGTCATCCTGACTAACCAGCTGACAATGAAGAGGACTTGCTTGTTCATGAGGGTCTACCTGAGAAAGGAGCTGCGTCAATGAACTGATTGACACTCAACACAAACTATTGAGCATAAACTGATTCCTTTCATGTATATAGATTAGTGATTTGGGTCCACGACTAACTCAGTGGACACCAAACAGAATTCTAGTAATGGATAGGTTTTAATACAAGCCTTTCCAACAACTCAGGGACTCAAAACAGATAATATATTTATTTAATAAACTCACCACATCCATTTCCAAGTTAAAAAAACAACAACACTGGGCCAGTTCCAGTGAGTAATGCTAATATATGCTGATGTTTTTTCATTGGCAAAACGTATTAGAACGTTGTTTGCCCAGATGAACGCGACCCGGGGCTGTGTAAACAGGATGGGTAGAGGCGGAGGCCGATTGGCGAGAACAGTGCAACCACTGTCTGCCGGGCCTTGTTTGTTTCCTCGGCTAAAACAGGGGACTATTGATTTCCACGGAGGGAAGTCAGATCGTGGCTTATTCGGTGGACACCTGCCACCCTCCACACGTGCCAAATGAGAGGCACAGGATTCTGTTATTATGATAAACGTGATCATGTCGAAGTACAGACTGAGATTCCAAAATATGCCTTTTAAGAAGGGAAATGTTCGCGAATCACTGTTGTTCTGCAGAATATGTCCGTTCGATGATAGAGATTGTATAATCTGTTGCTATTAAACGGTTATTCTTCAGTCAATGTGATGTTATCGAATTTTTATTGATTCGCACCAGCCGTGAGCTTCCCACCGATAGGTGTCAGTCATGCTACGGTTAACAGTATAGAACCACCACCTTAATGCCGACGTAGAAGAAGCTCGTCTGTCCCGCTAGACCTCTCAGAAAGGTATCTGTGATCTGGCGCCGTTGAGGCAAGTCGCCCCGAAGACGTCCCCTCCCTAGCCCTGGTTGAAGTTTTACCACCGTTGGTGGCCCGTTTTTATCAACAATGGCGACGAGTGCGAAGCGAAAGCAGGAGGAGACCCATCTCAAGATGCTTCGGGAAATGACCAGCCAGCCCCCGAATAGGAAGTGCTTTGATTGCGACCAGCGAGGCCCGACTTATGCCAACATGACGGTGGGGTCTTTCGTCTGTACCACCTGTTCTGGCATCTTGTAAGTACTGTGCGGACTGTAGTGTTGTTTTTTTCATGTGGGTCTGTTTTAAAATGGGGCTACATCATGATGTGTTTGGGTGGTCTGGATACCGTTAGCAAGCTAGTCTCCAAAAGAACACAGCCGGCAATGCTATCCAACGTTAGCTCGAGGCCAGTGGTGGGGCAGGGCTGGGTCGCGAAGCCCATGCTTGCTTTAAGAGGAAGGTCTCCTAAAAAGGTAAAGTTGCAGTTCCGTACATAACTTGCCAACAAAATGTATTGATTGTTGGTACCGCACACCTGTTTCAAGGTTAGTGTTCGGTATTTACTTATTAAAAGCAAATGTTTGCCCAGTGTGTGTCATAATAGCACGTCATCGTACCGGACAACCTCTTTCCCTAATCAGCATTCATCTATACGGTTGGAATAGTTTGGGGCATCCATTGCGCACAGCGGACGGTGTACATATAGGCTTGCATCTGTTGCTTGCCAGATACGTAGTACACATGAAATGGGGCAGTGGGTCAGGTAATACAAATGGTTTCAAATGAAATATTATTTGTCACATTCCTCGTAAACTAACATTGAAAGGTGTCCTTAAGGGCCCTTTTCCAACAAAGCAGGATTAAAAAGAGAAAAGGACAGGAATAGACAATAAAGATAATGTGCAGAATAGTTAAACATAGCTTATGTAATCAGTGGATAACAAACAACAAAGAGTGACAATAGCATGGCTGTATACATTACCCTACCGAGTCCACCTGCCAGTGAACAGGAAGGGGTGGGGTATGGCCATTCATTCAAGCCAGCCTGTTTATGAGCCTTCCTCTAACTGTCTGGTTTAGAGGACCTGGGGATATTCCTGTGACACCGGCTGCCAGCCGGTCGACCCCCCCCCCCCACCCCCTGAAGCCCCCTGCGGGTCAGGATGCCCTCAATGGGGCAGCTGTAGGACTTTTTAGGAATCGGGGGGAGGGGGGGTATGATCAAATCCTGAGCTGAAAACTGAGAATCTGCATGTAACATTTAAGTTGAGAACGTGCTGTAAGTTCCCCTCACAGCTAGTTGGAAATGTTGCCTACTGCCAGTGGGCGAGGCTATGGGGCCAGTGGACTGACATTGCCTCACTGGTGCTGTGAGATCCGGGTCGTAGTTGGGTTTGGCTTGCTGTGTAGTGACGATATAGAGGTCGAGCATGACAGAGTCAAGAATTTACTATGCGTTAGCTCGGAGTAATGCCGATTGGACAATCAAATTGGTTCCTGTTTGGGGTGCTCAAGCGGTTGGAACATGGAGACGCGTGGCAGTCGCGTGGGTTGCAAAGCAGAGGAACATTGGTCTATGTCGTGTGTGTGGCTGACAAACTGTCACGAGGAAGTTAAACTGTTAGCAGCACTTTGACGTTGGTTCCGCAGGCGACGTGTATTTGCGGCATTCACTGATTGTCGCTTTCTACCGTGAATATGAGTGGACATTAACAATTGATTTCTGGTAAGGCGCCATGACGCACAGTTGAGTTGCTTAGTGTTCCGTCATGTTGTTCATTGTAAAATAAACAACTGAGTGTATACTCATCACTTTTACCCTTCCTCTGTCACCCCCCCCCCATGTAGACGAGGGCTAAACCCCCCCCACAGAGTGAAGTCAATCTCCATGACCACCTTCACACAACAAGAAATTGAATTCCTACAGAAACACACAAATGAGGTAAGAGCTATACGATGTGTTCTTCAAGCCTTGCGGGTCTGATTTAGTCGACAGGGTTGATGGATTAGTGGAGTCAGATGTTTTACTACTGAAAAGCCAAAGAGTTCGCCGAGCCGTCGCCGAGGAGCTCTGGATTAATGTCTCTGCATTCCTTCCTTTCATATCTGCCTCCTACATGTCTGCTCTGCTGACATGTCTGTCCCTCTTGCTCCTCTTAAAGGTGTTAATTTGGCATTCCTCTCCCTCTCTCTCCTGTCCGGACACTCTCTTCCAGGTCTGTAAAAACATCTGGTTGGGCCTGTACGACGACCGGACATTGGTTGTGCCAGACTTCCGCGAACCACAGAAAGTAAAAGAATTCCTCCAGGAAAAATATGAGAAGAAAAGATGGTGAGATACGTCGTCGTAGTTAATTCCTTTTTCTTAACTGGTTCACCGAGCTTATCTTCTGTTTTTCCATTACGCTACAATATCCAAAGTTAGGGAAGCTCTGCTGCTTCCTATTTTGATATATTCGTGGATGGCCAAAGTATTCTGAGAGCTCCCAATGTAAAATACATTTACTGTAAAAGAAAACGTTTTAAACTGGGGAACTACTTTTTTGCCTGTCCACCGCGTTGGGCGTATTTTCATGCGGGGTTGTGTGTACACAGGTACGTCCCTCCAGATCAGGCGAGGACGGTAGCCGCAGCTCAGGCTTCCAAGTCGGGCTCGTCGGCGAGCAGTTCGGGCGGCACCCCAGAGGTCCAGCCGCTGAAAACCCTGCAGCTCAACAAGACCCCCCCGACACGTCAGGTACCCCGACCTGCGTTCCTGACCTACGGCAGAATGCATCGCGGCCCGACGCGTTTTTGGGTCACTTCAAATAAAACGCGTGAATGAGCTCCGGGTCGTTCTGGGGTAGAGTTTCCCAACGCAATTGCTGACTTACGCTCTCCTGTCCTCGATGTCGAATCGATGTTGGGGGGGGAAACCCGGCTTATGGGGAAACAGTGGGCAAGGGTTTTGCAATCAAAGTAGATACTTTGGAAAAAAGAGTTGAGTGGTGCTTGGCTGTGACAATTGGCATGTCTGATCTGGTGTCTCACTATGCCGCTAGGCCTCCTTTCACAGCACAGGGGCGGAGGTGTGAGCGAACGAGATCATCTGGTCGTTTATTATGTGGGCCTGCTATATTGGAGTGCGTTACAGCCTTATAACTGTATAACTTTCACAGCCGTTTGTTCCGTGCTTGAATGTGGACCAATGACCAGCATTTCCAGTGGATATAAAAAGTCTACACACCCCTGTTAAAATGCCGGGTTCTTGTGATGTAAAAGAATGAGACAAAAATAAACATGTCAGAACTTTTTCCATATTTAATGTAACCTATAACGTGAACACTTCAATTGAAAAACCAACTGAAATCTTTGAGGGGGAAAAATGAAAAATAAAAAACTCACAATAACCTGGTTGCATAAGTGTGCACACCCTTAAACTAATACTTTGTTGAAGCACCTTTTGATTTTATTACAGCACTCAGTCTTTTGTCTTTTCACATCTTGACGTGGCAATATTTAACCACTCTTCTTTGCAAAAACGCTCCAAATCTGTCAGATTGCGAGGACATCGCCTGTGCACAGCCCTCTTCAGATCAGCCCACAGATGTTCAATTGGATTCAGGTCTGGGCTCTGGCTGGGCCATTCCAAAACGTTAATCTTCTTCTGGTGAAGCCATGCTTTTGTGGATTTGGATATGTGCTTTGGGTCATTGTCGTGCTGAAAGGTGAACTTCATCTTCAGCTTTCTAACGGACGAATGAAGGTTCTGTGCCAAAATTTCCTGGTATTTGGAACTGCTCATAATTCCCTCCACCCTGACTAAGGCCCCGGTTCCAGCTGAAGAAAAACACCCCCAAAGCATGATGCTGCCACCACCATGCTTCACTGTGGGTTTGGTGTTCTTTGGGTGATGTGCAGCGTTGTTTTTGCGCCAATCATACCTTTTGGAATTATGGCCAAGAAGTTCAACCTTGGTTACATCAGACCATAATACATTTTCCCACGTGCTTTTGGGGGACTTGATGTTTGTTTTTGCAAACTTCAGCCGGGCTTGGATGGTTTTCTTTGTAAGAAAAGGCTTCCGTCTTGCCACCCTACCCCATAGCCCATTCATATGAAGAATACGGGAGTGTTGTCACATGTAGCACACAGCCAGTACTTGCCAGAAATTCCTGCAGTTCCTTTAATGTCACTGTAGGCCTCTTAGAAGCCTCCCTGACTAGTTTTCTTCTCGTCTTTTCATCAGTTTTTGAGGGACGTCCAGTTCTTGGTAGTGTCTCGGTTGTGCCATATTTTCTCCACTTGATGATGACTGTCTTCACTGTGTTCCATGGTATATCTAATGCTTTGGAAATTCTTTTGTACCCTTCTCCTGACTGATATCTTTCAACAATGAGATCCCTCTGCTTTGGAAGCTCTCTGCGGACCATGGCTTTTGCTCTGAGATGCAACTAAGAAAATGTCAGGAAAATCCTACTAGAACAGCTGAACTTTATTTGTGATTAATCAGAATCACTTTAAATGATGGCAGGTGTGTAATGACTTCTATTTAACATGAGTTTGAATGTGATTGGTTAATTCTGAACACAGCCACATCCCCAGTTA